>JAVLVB010000407.1:618080-689834 GCA_032876305.1 Orestias chungarensis | reverse complement strand
ACACACACACACACACACACACACACACACACACACACACACACACACACACACACACACACACACACACACACACACACACACACACACCAAATTACCCAATCGCGCTCTGTGTGAACAATACAATCAAGGCAGCCAGCGAAGCGAACATGGTCAATATCGTGACACGGAATGAACCAGACTGTTTTTCTTCTTCTTCTTCTTTTTTTTTTAAAGTTTGCTATGTCTGGTTTAAATTTCTGTACTTCCTCTGCTTCTTTCTCGACGCCACCATCTAGATTTTTCATGGCCGCCTGCTAAAAACGGAGTAAAGGAGCCTTTAGCTTTGAATAACCATGAACGCAAAAAGGCTTTAAAGAGATATTTTTAGAGCGCAAAATCCATAAATATTTGAGTGCATGAAAAGGCAATGTGTTGAAAAAATGATGCACGAACTTCCACAGAAGACACAAAAACAGAATTATTGACGATTTGCAAAAAAAGAGAAGTGGTAGCTTTTCGGGCACCCGCCATCAATTAGACTTTGTTCTGGTACAAACAATTACAATTCTGTATCATCAGAACAAACCCGGAGTGCGAGTGAGACAGTGTGTTCGCTACTTCTGCAACTGAAGCAATTTTTGAGTACGACAGATTACATGCCCAGATGGTTTGGCATGGAGTGTGTTTGCGAAAGGCCAAGCACTCTCTTTCTTTCTCTCTCTCTCTCTCTCTCACACACACGTACGTGCGCACACATGCAGACACAGATGGGAGGGGGTGGGTGAGCCAATCTGGTGAGGGGCAGAAAAAAATGGAGCGGAAACAAAAATCCAAGAGAGATTTCAGGGACGTTCGTATTTAGAGTCAGGAGATCTCTCGATTACAGAGAGAAAAGTCGTCTGTGTCTCTGTGAGGAAATAAGAGTAAACTCCTCCAAAGCTGAGGCAGGAAATCTTCAAACAGATATGATCCATCATGGGCACTGATGTCATTCTTGGATCAGCCCTGGTTCCGGTGCTGCTGCAAATACACGCCTGTTCTTTAGACTTATCTGAATAACGACACTTACAGATATGAGCAGAGTCTGTGGCAGATGTATTCACATTAGAGAAATGTTTAGATGGGTTAGTAAAGGGTTTGTAAATAGGAAAATGTAAATGCAGAGAAATCTGAGCGATGAATCATCCGTCCGTCCTGGACTCCAACTTACATTTCAGCTTATTGCTCGTTGGATGTCGCCACTGTTCTATAAATAAATTTAAAAAAACCTAAAGATCAAATTGAAATCCTATTCTTTGAAATAATGCGGATGCACCAATAAAGCCAATTTCCAATACCAATTTTAGTTCACTTCTCTTGATAAAGTATAATAGGAGACAATAAAAGATCATGATTGTACGTACGTTTTCTGCCTAATACTGTAAACTATCAGTAAGCAGAAGCAATATTGTGCTGTTCTTAGACGAGGGAGGGAGCGATCCAGAATCTTATTTTAGCTATAAGTACTGATAGCGTCTGTGTGTATCACTTGGTGTTGGCTCTCCTCTGTACACGGGCTTCCTGTCTGTTATGTTATTTCTAAAGGAAGTTTAACCACAATGTTTTAGATTATGTTCGATGAAGTGAAACAATCTGTCGTCATTTTTTTTTGTTCTGCGACATAAGAATTTCAGCATTCTGTGTATTTATTTATTTTATTTTGTATTTTCTTCTTCATCCTGGTCCAGTGCTTTCATGTTTATTTATCAACACTAAAAAATTTCAGTTTTGGTTGATTTTGGCGGCCCAGTGTGGACAAAAGAGGTAATGTTGTTGCCTGAATGAAGACTGCATTTCCCATGAGCACCAGCGCATAGCGTGGTAAAATCCTGATCTTCCAGTCACCTGCAGTTGGATTGAAGTACGTTTCTGAAACAATGTCATATGATGATGTTGAAGATACGAATCGTGTTAAGTAACGTATGCCGTGAAGCAGTCAGCACATTTGTTGTTTTGTGTGTCAGGGTTCCTGCCACCCTCCTCAAAGTTGCTCAGTGCTGGTTAGAGCGATACAGACCCACTCAGGCCATGAGAGAGGTGTTCGTCAAGGAGTCGACATATAATCACAAAAGTGATGGAAATATTTTAACAAGGTCGTAAAGTTACGTAAGAGCAAATGTTGGAGACAACACTGTTCAGTCTCTATGTTTTACTTTCCCGTAGAAAGTACTCCTTGCTCAGTTCACCAGTGCTTAGCTGTTTCTTTACTCTTTAAACTAATTTAGCTGTTAGCTTTAGGAAACTTTGCTTACAATCAGTTAAATTCAGTACTTGATAAATCTTTACAGCTAAATATTTTTGCACGTCTGAGCTTTTATTTTTCTCTGTTTTATTTTTTTTTGTCTCTATCGAAGTCACAAACTACATTTATAAATATGAAAACTTCAAGCGTTCTGGTTTAACAGGCTTCTGAAGGAAATCAATACGTGCAGCTTCCCTTGACAGAGCCTGACCTTCAAAAGGATTAAAGCTTTAACAATTTCTCTTCAGCACCATGTTGTATTGAAGCAGTTAGTCACAACAATCTCTACATCTCTGTTAATTAACCTTTTGAATCTCCACTCCTCACCTCTCAGCGCGTTCGCCCTCATCCATCTATCTCTACGCCGGGTTTGCCGTTCACAGATCTTACATTGCCGTCCCACCTTCCCGTCGGCTGACTTTGTTTTCTATTCATTCTAAACATAAAAGACCTCGAACCAGCCAAAAGGAACGAGACATCCCTAAAACACCCTGAAATAACAGAGAATCCTTTCATAGATTTTATTTTTTCAGACAGATATCACTGAAAGGAAAAAAATAAAATGTTTCAAAAAGAAAAGGAAGGCCAAACAAGGTGAGGAACAGGAGGAAAAAAAAGACTAATGTAGACCAGACTACACTAGACAAGAATAGAGTAGAAGAGAGTAGCCTCTACCCCCGTCAGTTTCCATGGAAACAAGCCCTTTGGTGCGATGGCGTTGGAAAAGCCGCAGCAGGAGAGGATTTTGACGAGGGAGGCGGCGTGTGAACAGTGGACCTTAAAAGCGTACGGACGTATATGTGCTGCATGTTCGAGAAGAAATAAGGTAATGGTTCCGATGCAGACAACAAAGGCGACGGCCCGGGGAGCAGAGAAGCATGCTGGGAAGTGAAGTCAAACTGGTACGGGTGAACAGGAGCGTCCTGACAAAGTGTTGCAATGTATTCTTTATAGACTAATAATATTACTTGAATTACGTGAATGTGGCTGGATCAGCAGTAATGGATGAGGACTACAAAGCCTGCTAGATGCTGGAAGTTTTGCTTCAGGAGAGTTGGAAAGTTATTCCAACATTAAATATGTAATTTAACAGTTTTAAGAGCAGAAAAGTAGTAAAAACAGCCTGATTTCAGTCAAAATGAGTCAAAGTTAAAGAGATTTTATTGATTCGCCCAAGTTTAATGAATCCCCAGACTGGATCTAATCTAAACAAATAGCAGCCAGCTTTAGATCTGCGCATACAGTAATCTTAACGAAAGGAAGTGATTTTAATGAGCCCCCCCCACCCCCAGAACCCAGCGGGCTCTGGAGATAATGAGGAGAAATAAAAATGAAAAAGTCAAAATGCCAAATGTTTAGGACCGTGTTAAACAAAAGGAGCAAATGCTACGATAGAAACTTCTCTTAACATTAGCATGGATGAAAATGTGATTCTGAATTTTAATGACTAAATTAATCAGAGAACAGACTTATAATAACACGTTAACACGTTAATCTTAATTGATTTTGATTAAAACTGTTTTTGTTAAACTTAGGGAGCTGAACTAAACTTTTGAAATGAAATATATGGAAAGTGATCGTACTTATGTGAACAAAATAGATTAAGTACATGCTTTAAATCATTTTTTTATTAAGTTAATTGGATGAAATATAAATAATCATAAATGTGCTGAATAGAACTTAACTAACGTGAAAATAATTTAGTTGAACTAAACCAACTAATTCACCTCAAACTGAACAACATCAAACAAAAGTGATTTGGCTTTAAATTAAACATTAATACCCTTAAATTGTTCCAATTAGATTTAGTTTGAATGGCATTGAATCAAAATTATTTTCAAATATTCCAAATAGATTTTATAATATATGTTTTTTTACATCCACATTAAAACCATAAGGTTTACAGTTAATAAAAGTTTCTCCATGATACCTTAAATTGTTTGCCGAGGAGGATTTGATTCAAAACTGCCTTTCTTCTTTTGTTTTTTGTAATTTCTGTTTTTTCTACTTCAAGCTCTGGCCATTAAGCTTAGTGCATTAGTTTCCTTTCACCGTCTCAGTTACACCTTTAAATAAAACCCTCTATAAGATCCATCTGCCTCCTGATGTTGCCCTCATCTTCCCAATGACCCTGACAAAAAAATCCAACCCATCTGCCTCACGCAGAGCGATGCTTTTCTCCAAATCATTTTAAATCAACAATGTCCTCATGCACAAACTGTTCAAAGAACAACCACTCATGCATCCGTTCACCTTCTGGTACTGATCTTTGGAGGCCAACGTTTCCTCGAGCTGCTGCTGAGTGTAGGCGTAGATGGCAGAGCGGTATGTTGTCCCCACATCGTTTCCCTGACGCATCCCTGAGAAGAAAATGTTAAAATTTCAGTTCGCAGTGTGGTGTCATTGTCTTTAGTTCTTGGCTAACGACAAGTGACAGCATTTCCAAAAATATAACCTGTCTTTCTTTGCCTTGGCAGAACGGAAAGCTGTTTTTTGAGTTTTTTTATTTTTATGACTGAACATGTCAGATTCTCAGTCTGTCAGCCTCACAGTTTGAAGCTTTCCAAGATTAGCACACATCTGATGTTCCTCTAATAAGCCTGCTGTAGGTAGAGGGTTTAAAGGCATCAAATATGTGGATCATATGTGGCATTCAAGCTTAGCTATGCTTAATATTATGTATATAGAGCAAAAAAAATAAGTGTAAAAACAGTTTTAGGCGTCGGGCATAAATGTGGCCTTTACCTTGAGTTGGATCGTGGCTCTCCCAAAATACCTTCAGAAGGTTGTTGAAGCTGATCTTTTCTGGGTGGTAAACAACTCGGACCACCTCAGTGTGTCCCGTCCTGCCTGTAACATTTAATCATAAGCATTAGTGTAAGATAACGATTACACACGTTCATGTTTTTAGCCCATCCAACCAGATTTTACATGTCGAAGTAAATGAAAAGACGGTTGTTGTTGTTTTTGTTACCTATTTAGAGACAACAGCTACTCAAACCAAACGGATTCTAAAGAGTTAAATCTAGAAATTAAGTAAGCAAAAAAGGAATCATGATAACTAACTTATAAAGATGAGTTCAAGATACAACTAAAAACTGTTTATCTCAAAGAAATAAACCTTTGCTGTAAAAAAATAAAGATCAGTTGGGGTAAACTAAATGCAAAAATATGATTTATACAAGAAAACAGCGGAGACACTTTATGCTTATAAATAATAATAATAATACATTTTATATATAGTGCACATTTAACAAAAATCTCAAAGTACAGAGCAGCAACTAAAAACAAACTGCTAAATATATTTACAAAAATATTAATAAAAAATAAGTAAGTAAAAATCAAAAACTTCAAAGTCATAAAAGACAATAAAAGGGTCTTCAGGCCAGGCTACTGTGAAAATGTAAAAGGCTTCTTCAGCTGCTTGAATCAGAACACTTTGTGGCATCTTTCTCCTTGAAACTAAGTTTCAGAACCTTGCATTGTAAGAAACTGCTTCTAGACCTGAGTAAAAGTTTTATGGCAAAATATCTGAGCCAATTCACTTATCCATCCGCCTGGGTTCCTTGAGCAGCAGTTCTGGGTGATGCTGAGGTATTTCCAGGCCAGACAGAATATATATAGTCCCTGTTGTGAGTTCTGGATTGAGTGCATTAAGCTAACAGGAAGTAATGAGTGCATTTAGAGCTGGATCTTCTTTGGGAATCTATTCCCTGTGGGACATGACTGGAAAAGCCCAAAACGAAAGGAACCCAGCTCTCCTCAGATGTCGAGTCCACCCATCCTCCAGAGAGAAGCTCACTTCGAGGAATTGAGTGTTCCTTACAGTTAAATCTTCTGACGGTATCTCTTGTCATGACAGCTCTAAATGCACTCATTACTTCCTGTTAGCTTATTGCACTCAATCTATGGTACTTCTGAACCAGTAATGTGTGTTTGAATTGAACCTTGTAGGTAATATTAAATACGTTTGAGCACGATTTTATATTGACGTTAACTTAAAGACGAAACATCTCACATACCTACAAGCCTCCTCAGACTTTAAGATGGTCAGATGATCCTGTTTTTGCTACTTAACCAAGACTTAATCTGGCCCTACCAGCCTGTCTTGCTCATTAGCAGCATGGACTAAAAAAATAACATTAAGATGTGTCTATTTTATGCATAATCTAATCTATATTATGCTTTAATAACTGAAGCTGTAAAACTTTTACTATCAGGACTCGTTGATTCCTTTTTTTTTTTTATACATAAGACCTGAAAAAGAGCAGATTTACACAATAAAGGCACCATATATACATCAGGTGTCCTTGAGGAGCCAGGCTGGTCAAAAACAGATTTTCTGCAAAAGAAAGATCCCCTCCGCTGCAAGTCAAACAGCAGCTGGTGCTGGTAATGAGTGTGACCCATTACGTGACACCTCATCTTCTCCACGTCTCTCTTTCCACCTCCACTCCTATGTCTTTCTCTGCCTTATTACTTTTTTAATATCGGGAGTTATGGATTCCTACGGCAGATATTGGCGAACAGAGACAAAGCAGCGGTCCACATTAAATTAATGTCTCACCAGGCCAATCTCGCAGGAATAAATTCATCTCGGACTGGATGTGGAATACAGTAAAGATTGGAATCGGAGCAGAAAATAAAGCGGCAGCTGGCTGAGAAAATGTACATGCAGGTGCCAAATGATCTCATAATCAGGCTGTTACTCGGAATGAGGCAGTCAGGTGAACGTGTTGGATTACAGAGCGAGACAGATTTCCTCAGTCAGGAGAAGTTTTGAGGCACTTTGTGTCAAGTTTTTTCTGCCAGAAAATAAGCTTCACACTTTGTAGCATTGAGACGAGACAATGAAAGTAAAGAGCGACCGGAAGCACACTGCAACTTTTGAACAGTTTTTATTTTCTATTCTTTATTTCTCTTTTAAAACAGCATGCGGTACATGAGTCCCTAGAGGACAATCTAACACCAAAGCCTTAGATTGTAGCAGAGGAGCTTCTGTAATCCAAGTACTTTTCCATCTAGGACCTCAATCAATAATATCTGGTTCATGGACGCAGAATCAAGCGAGAGATTGTTCATCTAAGAAAGGTTTTCTCGCTATCTTTGATGGAGCAAAGATTGGGATGTAGTCCATGTAGTTCAGACTCAGATATCTGTTGCCATATTGTTCTTTATCGTCCATTCGTCTAATATTGTAAATAAACACTAAAGAAGTTTCAGTTTTGGTCGATTTTAGCGGCCAGTGTGGACAAAAGCGGTATTGTTTTGCCTGAAGGAAGACTGCATTTCCCATGAGCACCAGCGCATAGCGTCGTCAAATCCCGATCTCCTGGTCGTCTGCAGTTGGTTTAAAGTACATTTTTGTTTCCAGTGTTTGTGTGAAGGATGAATAGCGATTAGGTGATGAATCTAACTGTGGTGAAACAAAGTCATATGATGATGTTGAAAATAAGAAGCGGAGGAAATGACGTAAGCCGTAAAGCAGTCAGCACATTTGTAGTTGTTTTGTAAGGCCGGGTTCCTGCCACCCTCCTCAAAGTTGCTTAGTGCCGGTTACTCAACAGACAAAAGGACTACACACATTTATTCAGCTGTTCTGCTAACAATCTTTCCAAAATGAAATAAAAAAACTCATATACTACGCTTCAATACTGGTGATTCACATTTCATTAAAAACAATGAACATTAACAGTGACCAGAGAGCAGACAACCATCATAGAGTCACGCTAAAGGTAAGATAAATGAATACAAACAGTCAGTTTTTTTTCTATTTGAAAGTTTCAGTATAAAGCAAATAAATAACTAAAGGCTTCGCTTGGTTTGTACTGTTTGGTTCAAGCTAATAATCTCTCCTAATTGGATTGAGTTGCTACAATTAAGAAGCCAGGGTTTAGATTTGGTGTTTTTACCTTAAGGCTTTAATATTTTCATGTTTTCAATGTTGTGTTGGAGATACAACTTTGAGACTTAACTTTGAGATTTAAATGTTTACTTCATATTTCAGGCTCCTGAAGGTCAGAAATATCTGGTTTGCAGGAAGAAAAAAAAAACACTCAATGTTCTGCCAGACGGAATAAAACTGGTTTAGCGCCAAACCTGAAAAATCAACTACACACCTGAACTAGTTAACTAAAAAAAAACACCATCAACCGTTCTAAAGGCAGATTTAAGATGTAAGAACATATGCATCATGAACATATTAAACCATATTAAATGATTTGGATCCCGTCAGAATTAGAAGAAGAAAAATAAAACCTATAAATTCTATTTCTTGTTTAGTTGCGTACAGTTTTCTATTTTTACACTTCTAATCATTTCCTAATAAAGGCAAACAGTTTGACTGTAACAGACAGGTGGTGATGCAGAGCTAATGATTTCCTCGGTGCTGGCGGACTGGTAGGACCACTGGGGGGTCTGGACACACATCACACGCGAAGGAATAGTCCCTGCTCGGAGTGGTCAGGCATCCAGCAGCCTCATCCATGCCCCAGTTTAATAGGGCCTGAGGGAAATGAGTCTCTCCTCTATTCCTGTTCTGTCCTGTTTTCCACAGTTTAGGTGTGTGTGTGTGTGTGTGTGTGTGTGTGTGTGTGTGTGTGTGTGTGTGAGTGTGTGTGTGTGTGTGTGTGTGTGTGTTGGTATGCAGACCCTACCTGTGCATACTTCCTCGTATGTAGCGTTAGGCGTGTAGCCGCCAGAGTAGCCCACTTGGGTGGAGTAGACTCCTTGTTGCTTCCAAAACCTCCTCTCTGCTCCCCAGAAGCAGCCCATGGCTGAAGGAAACAAAAAAATAAGACACGATAGTGTTGTTCATACGGTATATATTAAATCTTTAGAGTATTTTCTCCTATTTTAAATTCATTTCACTCCTAAGTGTTGATCTACTGCCGTTTATTTGGACACTTACCAAACATCACCATCTGGGTTCCCTCTGGAAACGGTGGAACAGTCCTGTTGCCATTTACATCGTGTTTGGCTGCATGAAAGGGGACAAAAAAATATAAAGGTTTTTAATAAAACCATAATTCTTCAAGTATTTTATATCCTCAACAAGGATTGTACTTCTTTAACTGTGTGTCCCTTTATTTGTCACCGCTTTGGATAAAACGTCAACTCGACCTGACGACAAAATACTGCTGGGACGTCATTTTAGACTACGGGCTAAGATTCTGCAGGTATAACGGCAAATGTGTGGGAACGCAGCTATTTATGCTCAAACACGTGGGAAGTTTGTTTGAGAAAATGACATCCTGAACTCTTGATTTTGAAGAACATCTACAGGTTTTGTGAAGAATGCAAGTGAATCTCTGGAATCTAAATTTAGTCCATTTGGATTATCGTTCTTCATCTCTTTAACGTTTGGAGTTCTTCAAGGCTTGGATCTGCGCCCTCATCTGTTCTGGTTGTATTTGTGTCCTCTGAAAGTTTAATATCTGGTTTTCATTGTTTTGCAGGTAATATTCAAGGCCATTGAGAGTAGAAAACCAAGAAAATCTGTATTAGACTCTCACCATGAAGTCAAAGACTCGATTGGACTCAAACTAAAATGAAAACAAAACAGAAGTCATTTTATTTGGTCTGAAGGATTTGTTTTTTCTTTAACAGCATTTTAAAGCCAGGAATAATTACAACTAGTAATTATTCTGGTCTGTTGGGAGTGTCAAATCAACTTATTTTATACATTTTCTTGAAGTGTTTTTATATTTGGACTTTATTTGAGATCTTCAATTAGAAGAAACATGGAAAAAAGTTAAAATAATTAATATTCTCCTCTTAATTTTACTTCATATTTATTCATTATTCATTAATTTTAATTGCTATTGTAAAATGAATAACAACTAATTTCTAATAATTGCCAGCTAAGAGCCGCATTCATGACAATTACTGTCTAGGAAGAAACTAATTTAGTGACATTTTCTGTAGTTTTGAATGTTTAAAAAGTGAATCTGTGTTTTCCAAGAGAACATTCCTAATTTTTCTTTTCTACATTGACAAGTGACCTCAGTGATGTGTTATATTTTCCCAGTACAGAAATGTGAACACAGCAGAAAAATTAACTGCATCGTTTTTGGTCAACTCATTATTTGGCTTTATGTATAACAGCAATGTTAAGGATTTACTAAAGACTCAAGTCTGTTTTATTTGATTCAATTCAATTCAGTGTATTTAGAAAGCACCAATTTACAAGCTAACGTAGCAACAGACCAGGTGAAGCTTCTACGAAAAGATATAAAACACGAGAGAACGTTCATAAAACTGTGCTTATGTAATCATTTATTTATTTTGTTTTTACTTTAGTAGTAGTAATAGTGTTTTTATTGTTGGTTCTTAATTAATCATTTGAAACTGATATCTCTGTTGAGTAGGATGAAGAATCTGTGAGGAGGTGGGCCACTTTTGTCCAGCTTGGTGGGTATAAAAGGTGGAGCAGAGATAAGTCTAGTTCTTCGTCATCTTTATCATTCTGCTACAAACATAAATTAATACAGCTTAAAGTAAAAATGTTAAACTTTTGCCTTAAAGCATCTAAATTCCCAAAATAAGCAAACTCGGCGGACAGTTTTTCTCCTTCTCATGTGTCTCATGTGGTATAAATGTTCAAAATCGTCATACTTAATAAAGATCTACATGTTTATTAATTGAGAAACCCAGAACGCAGTAAAAAATGCATAATACGGCTGAGAGTACACACAGTGACCCATTTAAAGAGGGTTTGCAGATTTTCAGAGAAGCTGCACGCACTCAAATGAACGCAGAGTCGGCGGTACACAAGGACATATCTGGGGCCGTGCACCCACCCGGAAGAGCCAGCAGAAACGTAACGTTGGCTTTCTGTGGGCTGCATGTGTGCGCAGATGGTTTACTGTGGGGGACGATGATGGACTCAGAAATCCTGGAATAACAATGAAGCAAACATCTGGATCCTCGGTCTCATCCATCATCCTCACGCGCACGACAAGCATCCTCGTGCACTGGTGTGTAATCCACATGTGGGCTGCGTGCTGAAAGCAAGAGAATGGCGCTGCCGAGCAATCAGATGCGCACACGCAGAGTAATAATCAGCTTAGGTTTTCTGTTCTGCTCTCAGGATCTTCAAGTTGTGTAAACACGCATCGTCTGAATCTGAGTCAGTGAGTGTGTCTGATTACAGGAGGAGCCTTACATTGGGAATCAGAGCTGGTAGAAGATTGTGATGCTCTGTATTCTGCATGGAGAAGATTTCAGCTGCATGTCCTTCTGAAGCCGCGGGGAGAACGCGTTCGCCTTTTTAAAGAGGATTCTTGGTGTTTCCGAAATCTGACTTTGTCCAGCAGCTGCTATTCCAGACATACATGTCGAATTTGTGTATTTTTCCCTCTGATAACGCCATTTTGTAACACAGTGACAAACCACCAAGACAGGGCGTACAAAAGTAATCATCCTCTGGGATGTTTTACTTACTAAAAACTAATCTTATAAAAGCCCCATTCACCCAGAATTAGTATTACCTGGGGACCATTGATCATAATTGTGGAGGATGTCTGTGTTTTTCATCCCCTGTGAATCCGCCATGTCTCTGATTTGTAAGGTAAAAGTTAGAGTTAAACACCGTCCTCCCATGATAACACTAGTCCCGTGCGAATCTGCATCTCAGTGGCGGGGCGACGTTTGTTGTTTTTATTGCACCTTTTTCTAGTTTTTGCAGGTTGAGTGATGGAGGCAGCGGTTGAAATCACCACCGCCAGTTTTAAAGCATTTTAAGCCCAAAATAAAGTGTCTCTTGGGGAAATATCTGGAGACCCATCGTCAGACAGAGATCCACCAAAGGGGCAGGAACAACAATGTGGATGATACGTGTATCACCATGCAGTAAACAACATTTTTGATAATAGTATCAGGCTATTTATTAGCTATATTAATTAGCTATAAGCCTTCCTGAAATGTGAGCAGTATTGACATTGATCTGGTTTCCAGTTGCACTTTAAAAGTTTTAAAGTGATATCCACGTCTTAATGTCACTTCACTCCAGTAAAACGCAGACTTAGCTTATCCCGTCATGAATTCACCACAAGTCACACATCACTTACAAATGATAAGAGGTCCTTAAGTCATACTAATTCCATGCAAATCGGAATTAAGAAAAAATATTTCACATAAAATAAGTGACTGACCAAAATATCCTCTCAGGTGAGAGACCTAATTTAACAGAGCTCCTTCCACTTGGTGCAAGTAATCTCTCTAAGAGAGGAATGGCGATTACCTCAGCTCAGTAAGTGTCTCGGGCGACTGTAGTGTAAACGTGGTGGTGGCAGTATCATGCTGTGGGGATTCTTCCAAAAAAATTAATATCAGGAACATCTGCTAAAGAACTTTGGCTTCCTACAAAAAAGGCGACTTTTTTTGATCATGATTGATTTGAAAAAGCAATTAAAGGACAAAATCTCAGAAGGGGGGATTTTTTTGTTGCCATACAGTCACTGTAGCACCGCTGAATATCTTGATTTTCTTAATATTTGGCCAATCTATCGAAATTTAGACCAAACCCCACCAATGACAACAAACCACATTTACTGCTTTAACATTTTCCGAGAAGCAGGAAGTTGCTTAACGTTCTTCGGTTCTGTTTTAATGCAAAACCAACTCTTCCCAAAGTCTTTTGTTAAATACCAGAACAAGGTCAGCAATGCCCCAGTTTTCGGATGCTTAACGGATCATGCGGACAAACTCCACAACAAAACGCTCAAAAGCTGCAAACACCAGCGGAAATAATGGTTTGTAAGAAAAAAAAACCACACAGCATTCTTTTGCATCCTTCAAAACCCCTAATGATTTTAAATGGGAATTTAAAATCCCAAGACACGTCCTCAGCCTCTCCTCCCTCCCTCCCCCTCTCACATTATCCTCCATCCGTGTGTGTGTGTGTTGGTAATGGCTGCCTTAAGGGAACTGCAAAGGCATGTTCATTACAGGACACACACACACACACACACACACACACAGATAAACTATTTAAATGTAAATGTCAATCCAAAAGAAAATAAGTCCGGACAGAATACTAATGAGTTGAACAACTTACTGAGTGCGACAGTAGAATTAAGGAACAACAAAGAAGCAGCAGCGGATCCAGATCTTCCGTCCTGCTGATTGTCTTAAAATGTAGAGACCTCACTTTAATGAAAAAAACAAGAACACACCTGAGTTTATTTGTGCTTTTCCAAATAAGTCACACCAAGAAAAAAAAAATAAGCCTATATTATCAGAAGCTTAAATAGCTTTTGCATCTCTAAATGTTGCTTTGTGATTGCCGTTTTCCCTCAGAGACAAAATGATCAATACACGCATTGTGTTTTTAGTTTTAATCAATTAATACTACGAAGATTTTACATTTTACAGGTGAAACATGTTGTTCCTCTAGCAGAAAGCGGAAGGCTGAGGTTGTGCTCCAAACTACTTTGTTTTAATTTGGTTGTGAAGAGCGGCGAAAGAGGTTAGAACGCTTTTCAGGACTCTTCACATCAAACAGGAAGCTACTTCAATTTTTATTTGTATGTTTGGTACAGAGGGTGCATGAGTGTCTGCCTCCCGGTCTCTTTCCTAGCGCCCTGAATGCTGTCACAATAATAAGCCTGATCACGGAGCAGGCCTGCATCCGTGCTGACATCTGTACCAAACACACGTATTAGTGCTGCTCTATTTCAGCTCAGGCCTACATGTGTGATGATTTAAGCATAAGAGCACATCCTTTATTTGATAAACATTAATAAATTGTTTGTATTTTTCTTTTTTTTTTGCACTGTTGCGAAATGCTACACTAATAAAAAAAAACCCGTGATTGATCGTTTGATCGTTTGCGTTAACGCTGCAAGATTCAGCCAATCAGAGCACGGTACACTCGGCTTTATCTCCGCAGGCCTTCATCACTTTTTAATTTTCTGTGGAGGCGATAAAGATAACAAAAGAGACCTAAAATATGCAAGATAAGGAAACAATTAACACGGTCAGCCTACAAGTTTTATTACAAGACCGTCTTTTTCACATTAATCTTTCTCCTAGAGGCTCTTTTCTTTTTTTAAGGTGTAGGTTATCTTGTAAGCCTTTCTCTTCCTCTTTTAGCTAGAATATTATATGACTGTCACTGTTGATTATCTTTGTTTTTACCAGTCTCCTCTAAACCCACCTATAATATTTATCCACTATCCCTCCCCCTCTTTAACACCTCCAATAAACTCATTTTCACTTCTCTAGGTTATTTTCTATTAGTTTTTCTGTGTCCAACATTTTTGGTATTCAAACCAATCATAAAGTTTCTCTGCCACCACGCAGGTCTTTCTTTGTTTATTTCCAGCTAATAGAAATCAGGCATTTCTAGAAGAAAATTATGACTTTACTCTTCAAATTATTTTCTTGGAGAAAAGAATTTGAGATAAAAGTTAAAAAATTCTGAAAGATCAATAGCGATGAGGTGATGAATCCAATTGTGGTGAAACAATGTCATATGATGATGTTGAAAATAAGAAACGGGGGAAGTGACGTATGCCGTAAAGCAGTCAGTACATTTGTAGTTGTTTTGTGTGGCAGGGTTCCTGCCACCCTCCTCAAAGTTGCTCACTGCCGGTTAAAGCTATACAGACTCAATCGGGCCGTGACAGAGGCGTCATTCAATGATCTGTAAGTCGACCTATAATCACAAAAGTTATAAAAATTTGTTTTTTAAGAAGGTTGAAAAGTTGCTAAGTGTTGCTTCAAGGGAGCTACATTAAAAGACAAATATCTGCATTTCTCAGTAAATTGAACCAACATTTTGGAGCATCATTCTCCAACAACTGTAAAAGTGGCAGAGACAGAAAGACAAGTTTGAATTGTTACCATATCCTATTAAGTTCCTAGGAACCACCCGTTGTCTGGACTTGAGATGGTCCTCACACACAAGCAGTGTTCAGAAGAAGGTCCAGGAGATATTGGATTGCTGGATCTACCTGTAGAAGTCCAACCATTTACAGGAGTAGCTGGAAATTTTCTACACAGTTTGGTGCTTAACCACGACTGTGGTTTCACTCATCTGGATCATCAGGACTAAGGTTCCCCCCATTTCTGCTGATCCCACACATCCTGGACACACACAGATTTCGGGTCAGTGCTACAGATCAGTATTTGTAAAAATGTACCTTTTCTTCTTCCAGGCTCTCTTGCTTTGTATCAAAACTCCTACCAACTGCTCCATTGTGCAGCATTTAATATATTCCCTCCTAATGAAACATAATGCGAAGTCCACTTTGGCCATTTTCTTTCTTTCTTTCAGCCGTTTATAAAGTTAGCCTTTAAAGCTTCTGCTTAAACTGATTATGTGAATTAATCGCACTGACCGGCATGTGGAGGTCACTCGTTAACGCAAACCCTAACATTTCTCTACGATAATTTCTGTTTCAGATTCAGCTTTATTGGCAAAGATCACGCCATAATCAAGGGTGCCATAATCAAGACTTTACTTCAGAATAAAGACAATGACTTTTAACTTAGTAAATTTAGATGAAACACAAAAGGATAAAGGAGCAATATGTGTGTGTATTCTTTATTAAGATCCTCTGGCTGTGAGAGGTTGGTTTTGCTCATCAGAGAGTCAGCCTGGAAGTAGAAATGGCTCATTTTTACAAATTTACAAATCTGCAGCTTGTGTCCAGGATGTGTGGGATCTGAAGAAAATGACCAGTACAAGTCCTGGATGGAGGGAATGTTAGAGGGAATGTTAGCCCATACGATGCGCTTTATAGACCTGACTGTTTCCTTGCAGTTTGAAATCTTTCTTGTTCTGCTGACGAGCGAAACCATAGATAAAAACCGAACCGCGTAGAAAATTACCAGCTACTCGTTTAGATGGTTCCGCACAAAAGATTCAGCGATCCAATTTCTTCTTCTGAACATTCTTTCGATCTGGCTTCATCCCTCACTTTTAGAGTTGTTGGAGAATGATGCTGCTGAGGAATGCAGATATTTGCTTTTTAATAGACCTCCCTTAAGCCTAACTGTGAGTGGGCCTTTGTAAACCGTGATTCTTTCCTTTTTTTAGTTATACTGTCTTCGGTTGAGGTCATCGTTCTGTCGAGACGACCCAGACGTAAAGCCTCACGTTTGACTCAAGAATACTTTTCGACTCTAACTAAACGGGGCTCTTTAAGCAGTTTTTGAATTCACAAAAGTTCAACGTCCTTACTAAGGCATACTGCGCTTCAAGTAGACCTCCTGGGTTGTTGCAGTTTCTCTCACTCAATGTCCGACGTGTTTTTTTACACTAACGAATGATCTGTCCCCTTGTAAAAACATTTTACTTGTGAATAACCTTCTCAGTTTGATAGGCAGCAATGTTTTCTCCTCTAAAGTCATTGCTGATGTCTTCCCCTCTTGAGTAAAAGTATGTTTTAATTGCCATGTGATCATTTAATTTTGCATAAATAATCAGGCTGAAAATATATTGCCTATCATGATTTTCCTGTGTTAAATGTTTCCTCTCTGCAGCTGCCATTTAATATTTTTGCATGTTTTATTTACATAAAGTAGCTTTCTGCTACCCTTGTCCTGCTGTGTGGTGAAAAACACATCCTTGACTTTTTCTGCCAGGCACAGAGCGACGTCAGACAGAGAGCAATGAGGATAACACTGATGGCTGTCATGACGGACGGTAATAAAAACAAAGACAGCAATCAGAGCAGCTGATTGAGGAGCTCAGATTGAGAGCAGGATAGAAAAATAAAGAATGGAGGGGTTGGAGTGAAGAGGGGATGATGGGAAAGAGAGGAGCAGGAGAGAGAGATGGAGAAACCCGGCAATCAGAGAGAGAGATGCCGGAAGAGGAGAGGAGGGGGAAGGTTACTTTGTAGATTTAATTGCAGCACGGTGTAGGCAATCTTGTGTGTGAGTGTGTGTGGGAGGGGTGTGTAGACTCCCCAATCTCCCCCTAGCCAGACATTAACTACAGAGCTTCATTTATCACTGTCAACTCTGGAGCTCCTTTGGGAAGGTGAAGAGCAGCTCCTGATCCAGCACAGATTTCAGCTCTTCTTCCAGGATCAGCGCGACCGCAGCGTCCATAGATGGTTTTGTGACCAATGTTTTATTGTAATGATCCCTCACCTCCCTGATTGTGAACTTGACTTTAGTTGCCTTTCTCAACTAAACTGCTACATGCAGTGTTTCCAGATCCCTTCCCAGGTAATCCTGTTGTGCCAAAATGTCCGCCCATTGCAAAGAACAGCAGATTCAACAACAAGCTGCAGGAGTTCCTGCTTGAGGAAAATATTCTGAAGACGCTGATTTACAAATTTATGTCTAAGCGATCATTTATAATTTGCTCTTGGTTATTTTGTTGTGGATAGATGATAAACAAACATTGATTTCCCATAACATTAACCAAGGAATCCATTAAAATGTATTTAAAATAATAGACAGAATATAGGCAGAGAGAAATTTTTGTTTTAAATTTTTTGCTTTGTTTTCCTAAAAATATTACAGAAAACATTTAGTAAATGTTACTTTTTCTCAGGGAACCATTCTCTCCATTGACCTGGATTCAAAGTCAGCATGCTTGATATTTCCTGCTGGGGAACTTAAAGCAAATCTAGGTAAATGTTAGAGCTTTATTAACTATTTTCATAACTTTTGTGATCATATGTAGAGTTACAGTTCGTTGAATGACGCCTCTGTCATGACCCGAGGGCGTCCGTATCGCTTTAACCAGCACTAAGCAGTTTGAGGAGGGTGGCAGGAATCCTGCCACACAAAACAACTACAAATGTTCTGACTGCTTTACGACATACGTCACTTCCCCCTTTTCTTATCTCCAACATTATCATCTGACATTGTTTCACCACAATTAGATTCATCACCTCATCGCTATTTATCCTTCACACAGACACTGGAAATACTTATATAAAACTGCAGGCAACCGGGAGATCAGGATTTTACGATGCTCTGCGCTGGTGCTCATGGGAAATGCAGTCTTCCAAAACTGAAACTTCTTCAGTACTGCTTTAAGCTTTGCTGTGACCAAGCATTTGTAAATTCTGATTCTTTCCTTTTTTCAGTTATTCTGTCTTAGGTTGAGGTCATTGTTCAGTCAAGACGACCCAGACATAAAGCCTCACGTTTGACTCAAGAATAGTTTCGACTCTATAAGCACTTTCCGGATTAAACTGTCAAAAACTTAAAGGTCAACATCCTCACTAAAGCATACTGAGCTTCAAGTAGACCTCCTGGCTTGTTGCCGTTTCTCTCAGCTTGCAGTAATTCTTCAGAGACATCCTTGATCAGCATCTGATCACTGATTAATTATCCCTCCCCTTGTAAAATAGTTAACTTGTGAATAACCTCCTCAGTTTGATAGGCAGCTGCGTATGTTTGCTCCTCTAAGGTCATTGCTGATGTAGCTTGTTGGTTTAAATCCCATCATTGTTGCTGACAGCAGGATCATCTGTCGGTTCTCAGCATGAACACATGGGTTTTATCCAGGTACTCCTGCTTCCTTCCCCAACTAAAAAAACATGGCAGTTAGTTTGTTATTTCAAATAGTCCTCAGGTAACAATTCGTGATGGTGGTTGCGATGAATAAATACTAAATAGTCGATACCTGTCCGTGTATTTGGGGTTCTAAAACAGTTTGTAGCCAAAACATCGAAAATGGTTAAAAACTATTTGTTAAACTCTATTTATTTAAAGTGTTCCCAAAATATATGGAGGCTTAGAAGCATAAATCTTGCAGAACTGAGTTTTAACATGCACCGATGTTACTGTCCCTGTTCTGCTGTCCTTTCCTTCATCTCGTTTAAACCTGGAAACGGCTGATTGACAGCTGTGAGTGTAGTTAGAGTAGAGGTGGGGGTTAATAAGCCTCCACAGGGCCGTTCTGCAACGTGTGTGTGAGTGTGTGTGTGAGAGAGAGAGAGAGTGAGAGAGAGAGAGAGAGAGAGAGAGAGAGAGAGCGCTTCCCTAGTGGTTCCACTCGATCGATTGCTCACAGCCATTAGTCGTGAGACAGTGTGCGGTGCAGAGAATCGGACTTAATGCACTTTGCACTGGCAGACTGATTGGACCCTTTCAGGCCTCTGTGTGGTATAGTAATGGTTTTTTTGCATTCACACTTTCTGTAAGTGGATGCTGTGGAAAACGTTGACTGCAGAAGCGAGACAGAGCAGAGATGCGTGTGGAATATCCGACTCCGGAGGCCACGTCGCACACGATTGTCAGGATGTCGACTATAGCGCTAAATTTATGATTCACTAAGTAGCATCTATAAATCACAGACAGTGAGACGGTTTCTTTTATCTATGTCATTATATTTCTTTTGCAAAAATGGTCATTTCTCTTTGTTTAACGGTCAAAACTAGAGGTGCAAAACATTCATGGGGATTACTTCACAATCCAGAGCTTTTTTTTTTTATCCTCAACTGATTTTACAGGTTGTTTACTTGAACCTTTATATATACGTGACAGAGAAAAACATGATTATAATCTAGAACAAATACAAACCACAATAATTAACCATATCTGCACGTCACTGAGTGAAAATAAGCACAGACATGATGAAGTTCCTGGTTTACAAAGCATTCAGCGTTTTTACTCCATCTTATTGATCTAGGACGCTTTTATTGTTTCAACCACAATAATCTGGTCCTCTTGTCTTCCTAAAGACTTGATTATGGCTAATAGTTAAAATTATATGCAAGATTTCCTTTTCAGTTGAAGAATAATATGAATTCAATACATTTATATTATAGATTTTAATCATGGCAGCTTTCTACTACTTTCAATATTGTAGCCGGTTTTTCCCTCATGCCCTTTTCTATGTTTTTTGATTTACTTGCAGTGGATTTTTATCTATTTATTGTTAGTTGCAAGCATTGTTAGCCTTAGCTATTTTGACGTCTGTATTGGGTGAATTTCATTTGTCAAGAATTTAAAACATGCTTTGCATCACGGTACCATATAAAACAGGGAAACATCAAACCCCCACCAACTACAAATCTTGCTAAGGTCTGTATTTGTTTGAGACAGTCTATTATTTACATGTATTTAAATGAATATATCGTTTGACACCTTTTTATTTAGGATTTAATTAAAGATGTTCTCTAAGGAAGCGGACATCATCTATGCACGAGTAACTAAAAATTACAGTATTTCTAAGCCAGACAACAATTTCTCCCTGATTTATCAATCAGATGTTAATGTGACTGTTGCCTTTTTTATTTCAGATAATGATCATATATAAATACTCCACAAAGCCCTGATTGGCAATTGAGTCTGTCACGTTTCATGTCATCATGTAGAAAGCTTAAATCAAGGAAACTATCCGCGAATGACTTCCAACATTTGGGATTTTCACAAATGAAAAAATTGATCTAAACATTAAACAACTCGGTAAGGACCAACCTTGCAGCCCGAGTCTCTTTGCTTCTCTTCATCGTTTTTTTCTCCTTTCCTTTCTAGGCTGTCCTCATCCATTATGCCGCTCACATTCACCTCTAAACACTTGTCATTTTTCCTGTCAAGGTTATCAGGGCCGCGTTGACAACAACGAGCCGTGCTGATGAAATCTTGCACAAAGAGAGGCTCATTTGCCCGCAAGAATCCCTCTGTGTTGTTGTGGAAACGGCACTGATAAAGGCAGACGGACTGAAGAAAGGAAGCAACAGGGTGATGAGACTGAAGATACTTAACGTGTGCAAGAAATGGGATGTCGAGACTGATTCGGGTCGACAAAACCAAGGGAAAGTGAGAGAAATCAGTTTGAAGTCCCGACATTTACGCAAATCGCCTGATTTTCGCTAACAAGGAAACGTTATACGATAGAAGCTTTGAAAACAAATTAAGAAATGGCTTCGACAACTACGATGCTGCAAGTTTGACAGCCTTGCTTGTGAGCAGATGTGGCTGCTGTGGGTTGTTCATGTGGAAACAGACAAACATCTGGCTTTGTGGAGCTGCTACTGTCGGCCGCCGCGCTCTGAGCTTTTTTTTTTAATGGCAAAAATGGCACTGAAATCCTTCCAAGTTATCAAATATCATCAAGGTACATCCAAAAATGACACCTCAACAAGCCACGTTTTCACACAAATAAACCAGCTAATGACGGTACTCTCATGCACCAGCATTTGTAGGCCAGGTTAACGTATTGCACCCAATAGAAAAATAGTTACCCTATTGCATCTCTCTCTTTCACTTACATGGTGTAGGAAGGTGTAAGCCAGGCAAACATCTGCCTAATGAGTGTGGCAACTTTCATACATCACTGCTGCAACAGGATTACTGGAACAGTGTCTTAAATAGTGCAGCAAATACCCCGCTATAGCATAACGCTTCAATCACCTGCGCATGTTTAACGCCTTAACTGACGGCACCTAATCTTCTTGAGTAATGAAACAATTATCTGACCCTGAAATTTATTTCCCATATAATCAGTCAAAAGAAAAAAAGAAAAAAAAGAGAGAGAGAATTTCACACCCTTTATCCCAATATGGAGGCATGCACTATTTAGAATAGTACATCTAAGACGGCACACAAACTTGAAAAATATGACGGTTGACTTACTTTAGCGATTACTTTACAGAATTTTGGGAAAAAAGAAACTCGTAGAGAAGATAAAACCAAGTTTCAAGCAAAAACATTAGTCACACACCATAAAAAATTAGGCAGTCTACTGATTCTTTAATATTTAGTTATGTATCAAAAATGCTATATATATATATATATATATATATATATATATAACCTTCAAAAACAATGACTGTTGTATTTGCACAGTGACCACAACCTATTAAAACTCAAATAGCTTTTCATGAAACATTGATTATAAAAACCTTCCAACAACGTTATGAGTCTTGTCTTCTGATTTCAATAAGTTGTCGAAGCTAACCCTAAAGTTTAGGGTTGAGATGCATATTTAAGTTTAGGGCCTAAACTTAAATATACATCTCAGGCTGGTCTATAAAAGAACACTAGAAACACTTTATTGTGTAAAATTTCAGAGTAAAACTCTGATGCCAAAAATAACTTCCATTCCTGTTTTTGTTTTTCTGATTGTGTCTGTGTCTGATACTCTAATAAGATTAAATCAGCTTTATTTGCCAGGTACATACAGGACATACTAGGAATTTGTTTTGGTGTAATTACACTGAGGCAGCCATTTCCGGCGCCAGACTGGTGTAATCACACTGAGCCAGCCATTTGCGGCGCCAGGTAGGCAGTAGCTCAAAGGGTCTTGCCTAAGGACCCACATTAGATGCTGTGGTGTATTTTGCCATGGG
Organism: Orestias chungarensis; assembly: GCA_032876305.1. Taxonomy (NCBI): domain Eukaryota; kingdom Metazoa; phylum Chordata; class Actinopteri; order Cyprinodontiformes; family Cyprinodontidae; genus Orestias; species Orestias chungarensis. Next base: position 667,298 of record JAVLVB010000407.1, on the reverse strand, counting down.
CATATTTGAACCCATGACCTTCCAATTGGAAGCCAGGCAGCATACCACTTGAGCTATCCAGCCGCTAAAAGAGTCTTAAAGTGTCCCGTTTCCTCTCCTCTAGCTCTGTCGCATTCAAATGGATGAACTTTTAGCTTTTCACTTTTCCACTTGGATCGCCCATAACACCCGCAATGCCCCCCTATCGTTTGTTCACTGACAGAAACCAGTGGACACGCACAGACCTCCTGCTGGGTGCTAGGTTGGCCTCCTTCTGGGTCCGATTGGCCCTTCTGAGGTTTATCCTTATCCCAGCTCGCAGACCTTGTCAGGAAAATACCAACCGGCACAAAACCTCTTGTTTTTCTGTTGTTCTCCAAAACCCAGCCGTCTCTATCGGTCCCCAAAAACAGAAACATTTCTTCTTTTGTCGATTCCCAAATCAGCGAAGTTCAGTTTCCAGTGGATTTCGTCAGGACACAGTTTTTTGTCGTTGTTGTTTTTTCACCAGAGATGCTGAAATTGTCCCCGTCCACCACCTCAACCATCATGCCTGGACGTTTCCTGATTTCCTCTGGCGCCGCAGCCCCAAACCAGGCAGACAAAAGAAAGGAAGCCCTGCCAAGTCTCTCCACTGCAGGCATTGGCTTTTTCCTTTCCCCTCCGCTCCCTCGCTTTTTCTTCGACCCTCTCTCAGCCATGGCAGTGTTCCTCAGAAGCCTTGGCGAAGTTCCAGCTAGTCTGCCATGCCTCCTGAACCTTCCCATCCGTCCCGATCATTGTTTCGCTGCAGACCCCCGCCCTCCTAACCCCTTCGCTCCCACATCCTCCTTTCCCAGTCCAACCCCTTTCAAAGCCAAGCCAAAGTAGTTCAACAACTTTACTGTGTGTTTAACTGTGATTTACATTTTAAAGACTCAAATTAATGAAGCAATAATCGGGTTTTAAGTCTCTGCGACACAGAACCTTAAACATTCACCGTCCAACCTTTATATTGAGTTCTTGTAACTAAAGGCCAGCATAAAGGGCAGTCAGTGTGTGCATCTGCGTGTGTCCCGACCCCTTTGTTGGGTGCCAGTGCAGACCTACTCATCGGGTGCCAAGGCTCAGCGCCCTCACTTGTACCGAAGAGGAGGCATGCTGGTGCCAGCTGCCCTTGCTGCCAGCTTAGCTCTGCCCACAGAAAGCTGCCCATCGTAGAAACAAGCACGCCCAGTGCCAGGCGTGTTTACTAGCCCTCATGGTAAATAGACAGCAAAGGTCTGGGAAGTTTAAAAAAAAAAATTTTTTAAACCTTTATTTGTGATTAAGGTACGTATTTTTTCTGGTTTATTTATCTACCCCAGACAATTTCTAGACTGTAATTGACGATTTTCTTGATCAGAGTGTATAGGAACTCCTAATAAGACCAAAATCTTCTTGGTAATAAACAAGGAGTTTGGTTTAAAAAGATGAATTTGTACATGGATGCCTCATACCCACTGTTAAGTATGGTGAATAATGGGGGTTTCTCATGGCTGAGGTACAGAAAGCATATGATGGAACCCAACCCTATCACTACAACTAATTCTTAAAGTTACATTTTTTTTACCCACTTAATTGATTTATTCAAATATCTCATTTACACCATGGCTTGTTATATATTTTCCGGAGTCAGATTGAGATAGTTCAAAAGAATACGTATTTATTCTAACACTGCAACCCTAGTTGATCTTCATCAGAGCCATAAAAGTGCCTGAAGGAAAGTTATCTTACTGACCAAACAACTGGCAGATGTTAAGCTGCTAGAATGAAATGAGACATTTTCGTTATACACCAGAGTGTGCTAAGTTCTGGAGAATTAAATCTGATTTACACTCAAACTGGTATTCATGACGGTTATGTACCAAAACTGACAAAATCCATGAATGCTTAAGCTTCCTCTAAAACCATTATAAAATCCTATTCTAGTAGTTGCAATACCAAGTACACCGTAAAAAGCATTAATATGCACATTGGAAACCGATAACACACAAGCTAACAGTTTAGCGTCCCAAGATGTGTTTACTTTCAAATATTTTTGATATGCTCTGTTAGAAAACCAATAAACAGGCCAATTTTCCTCAAATAACTTGGGAGTGAATACTAAACCTGAGAATATGTTTGTTTTTTTAGGTGGCAAAAACAAATTAGGAAGGATGAATTCAGGTTTTACACAAACGAAGATACACGCATTGCTAAGGAATCTAAGTTTTCTTTTGTTTTATTGCATCAAAGCTGAAAACTTCTCTTTAATATAAAATTTGAGAAGAGTTTTAATAATTAGAAATAAGATCAGAATTTTTAGGTAAGAACTCGGCTCCTTCCAACTTTTCTCTGAAAATGTAAAACATTTAAACTAAGATGGCAGATAACTCAGCATTCTCAAGTTTATAGAGCAATTCATGAGGGCAGAGGTTGGATGTCACTAGTTGAACTTACTCAGCTACATTTTCTTCAGTAAGTTTTTAAACAATACAAACTTGTAATAGTAGTTTTAATGCATCATACTTTTTAATTCTGCTAGGTAAAGTAGAAATATAAATAAAAAAAATAATAACCTATATATTTTCTGTGGAAATAGGATTCACTATTTTAAGAACTTTTGTGAATAAGATCGATTTGTAAATGTGTTTCATCTGCCTTTTTTAATGTTACATAACGTAGGAATGTATAATTGCTCTTTTAAAAAACAGAAATGCACACGTTTGTTTTGCACGTTTTCTTTTTGATTGCATATTTCTCACAAATTAAATCAGACACTATACTCAAACAGTTATTCAAGAGTAATTTTTAATCAAAATTACTTGCTTAAGTTTTTAAATATTAAGTAAAAATATGTTGAAGCAATGTTACTTATAATTTAATATTTTTTTGGCTCTGCATTAGAGAAAGCCTTATCCCACCTGACAAGGTAAAAATTGTTGGACTAAAATGATACTTAGCTAAAGTTATCGGGCTTACCCTTCAAAAGAAGATCTCGCTGTGAGCTATTTGTGTTACAGCAAATATTAGCAGTTGCACGCTTGATTCTATATTTAGAAATGTTTTTAATGGTGCATGGGTAAAACTTATTTTATAACATGCAGAAAACACAGATCACACACCAAGTACCTTCTTTTTATCCATTTGATCACTACCAACAAGTATATTTGAAGAAATAAATACATAAAAATAAACATCTAAAATTATGTTAACCCTGTTATAAAAGGCAGTTCAACTGTTCAGAATCTGAAGTGTTGAACTGCATTTTATAACAGGTAAATGGTTTCCTACAGGGCGTTTCCCTCCCTAATATGGCGGATCGAATGACGTAACACAACAACATTCTGCGCCGCAGGGAAGATGTGCGCATGCGTAAACTGTAGCGGGTGCCAACTTACGAAACGTTCCTAAGTTTCCGACTACTAGTGTTAATTTTCTGTTTTGTTCGGTAACTTTTGCGACTATTCTTTACTAACACGAACATTTCGGGTTAAAACAGCGAAGAAATCGTCGCTTCCGGTTCGCCCCTGTAGTGAAGTTTGGTTGTAAAGCTAGCAGGACCTAGCTAGCAGGACCCGGCTATCTTACCGGACACCTTGATGCTCTCAGTCCGACCTGCTAGCGCCGTCTCCGGGGTTGGCATCTGTGTTTTGGAGGACATCTCTCCCATTCCACGGCCAAGAAAGTGAGGCCAGACCAAGCGGAGCCTGGAGGAGGAGACCATTTAAGCCGGGCTACGTAACAGCCAACGTTACAGCTGATGTAACAGAGAAGCTGTTACACAACATGGCGGCTCTGCATCTCATAACAGCACAGGACTGATAAACAAACATGTTTATGTTGGAGAGTTAAATAACCAAACTCAAGAGACAGGAGCTTTTCCCCCCCTAATTGAACCAAAATGGACAAAATGTGTAGAATTCATGTACTTTTGTGTCTTTTTCCTACAATAAAATTAAAACATCTTCATTGAGGAAGTGTTTGTGTTGACTTGTGTTTTCTTTATTTAAACAGGGGTTTTTGTTTTTGTTATGAAGAACTTAAATACAACAATCACTTCACATCACTGTAAAGATGCTTTTCTACCTCTTATTAGGCATTGTAACTAACATACAGAATTTCCCCTCAACCACTTCTGAAATTGTTAATTTGCTGCTTTAATTCTCACTTTATTGAAAAAATAACAGTGATAACACATTTATAATAATATGCTTCAAAAAACAAATGCTGTTTAACAAAGATGCCCATTCCATCATATTCCACCTCGGAGGAGAGCTGTGGTCACAACTCATAATAATTGAGTTGTACGTAAACCAAAAGCTCTTCGAAAAACCAAAATCATATAACATAATCACATCAAGACCGACTTGTTGGTCTGGTTTGCTGGCTTTGAGCCTTGAATCTTCATTCAAGAACAGTTGTGAGGATTCTGATGCACTTATTTTAAATATTTAAGTTTAATTTTTAACGCAAAGCACCCAGAAATGTTTGGCTTTAAGGAGAATATTAAATGACATCCTTCATACATTCAGTCTCATAGATTATGGTTACATAAAATTGGTTAAAAACAAGAAGAAATTATTTTCTTGCTTTATTACTCGTGATGGAGCCACATGGTTCTGTTTTTTTACATTAGTTGGAGAAGGAAGGACTCAAACAGCTGAGAACGTTTTGTCGCCTCCATGGACATAAATGTTGGTCATATCTCTATAAGTGGAACCGGATTGTTTTCCCCATTGAACAAAAAGATGAGTTGTGTTTAACTTTCTTCGTTTGTATTTATATTTACCAGTGTGACAGCATAATCATGTCATGTTGTGTTCAGATCCATAAGAACTTCTAACTTGGCAGCAGAGGAGATTTGGGTTTGGTGAAAAGTGGGACGTGCACACAATGAAAACCACCAGGGGGCAAACTAGAGCAGAAGAGTCCAGAACAACCACGGCTATAACAATCTAATCATAATGTATCTTTCTGTCAAGATTAAAAGAATCAAGAATCAGTTTATTTGTATAGCGCCAATTTACAACAGGTGTCGTCTCAAGGCACTTCACATAAAATCAATTAAAATCAAAGATACATCATAAACAAATCGATTTAAAAAAGTTTCCAATCTAAGGAGCCCCAGCAGATTGCATCGAGTCATTGACTTGCAGCATTCACTCCTCTGGAATCAGCAGACGGAAACAATGGTTTGTGTTGTCGTTGACTTTACAGCAATCCCTCATACTGAGCATGCATGTAGCGACAGTGGAGAGGAAAAACTCCCCTTTAACAGGAAGAAACCTCCAGCAGAACCAGGCCCAGTACAAGCAGCCATCTGCCACGACCGACTGGAGGTTTGAAAAGACAGAAAACTAAATTAGAAGCACAGGATACTGAAATAATAGAGTTTATAGCAGCAGTTGTAGAACGTCGCTGGCAGCATCTCAGCTAACAGAACGCCAGACCAGGTGTGGCTACTACGGAGAGAAGAACACTAAAGAAAAAACATAAGGTTAAAACAGTGGAAATAACGGTAACTAAAGCTGATTGGACAAAGGAAGACAGTAGCAGAGAGTAAAGTGGTCATAAGTTCCTCTAGCAGTCTAAGCCTAGAGCAGCAGAACTATAGAAAAACTTAAATAACTTAACCCTATAGAGTGAGACATGAAGAAGGTAGAGCAAAGGAGAACCGTCTGTTAAGACTGAGTTCCTCCCCCAACCGGATTAGGCTGTCTTCTCTACCTCTTCCTAACTATAAACTCTACCAGACAGGAAGGTTTTAAGCCTAGATTTGAAACTAGACAGGGTGTCTGCCTCACAAACTAAAGCTGGAGGCTGGTTCCACAGGAGAGGAGCCTGATAACTGACATTCATGATAAACGACATTCATTGGTACATTTGCAACAATGTGGAGGAATATGGTCATGTAGTAAAAAAATTAAAACACGAACCAAGACAATATGGCGTAGACGGTGGCTTGGAAAATTCTTTTGCTATTTGTTTGAAAAACAACTAAAGATATTTTTCATTAGCTCCCTTATCTAAAACCACCGTAACATCAGATCAATACAGTCTAACTGTCTGAACGACCTTCGTGGAACTGGATGGTGGCAAATTTGTATTGAGAAGGCGATCCTGACTCTTTTGTAGCATCCGCCTTTCCTGGCCATCTTAACACAATGAGGTCTCACCTAGGATGTACTCTTGACCTTCTTACAATCTGCAGAATTTACCTATAAGTATGTATGTGTCTTTTATGCTGTGGAAACATCGTTGCTGTTTTATAAGCTTATCGCCGTAAGGATAAAGATGAGAGATTTATCTTTGCTAAACACCCAAATGGCAAAACCACAGGTCACAGTAATTCCCATAGACTCCTGTACTTTTTAACTTTACATCAGGAAGTGCCGGCAGGAGAAAGCATGTGCAAAGAATCCATAATATCTGTTTTCACTGATCTTCTTGGATTATTTTGTTCTGCAGGTTTTAAACCCTGCAAGGTACTTCTCACAAATATTCGTCGTCTACTTTATCTTTGTCAGCTTGACATGCTGTGTTGAAACCTGGACCCTTAAAAGCTTCGAACTTCCTGTGGCCTTCCAGCAACCAGCGCAACCGAGTCTGTGCACGATTTGGACGTGTGTGTATGCTTCAACTGCATTGTGAGTCCATCTCCATAGGGAGGAAGGAAACCTTTTTTTAAAAAGGCGCAGCGGCTTTAGATGGAAGCAGTTGCGTGCAACCTGCATAGCAACTGCATCACCGAGACTGTTGCAATAAGTGTGTGTGTGTGATGTGATGGTGGGTGTGAGGAGGCTGACTTGTTATGAGACCTGAATGGCTGATAAAGCTTTAGAGGCTCTGATAACCAATCGCACACGTGCAAACTGGATCTATGGAACGTGTTGTCTTTGACTGCTGTAATTGCACCCACAGAAATGCTGCTACCACAACGCTAATCCACTGTGGTCTACCTAGGGTAGTCCTTCTGTGACGACCCTTAGCGTTGTGGTTAATTTTTAACATTGGAGCCTGCTCGTTTTCTACTTTGATTTAAACAGTTTTGAGACAAAAATAGGATGTTTGCATTCAAAACGCTGCAACAAGGAAAACCGGAGACTTTTCATGTCGCGTTCATACACTTGGAAAAGTGTCACATCACTGACAAGTTGGACATTTGGCTAAAATAATTGAGTCTTTTTGTTGTCTGTTTCAAATTATCACCGCACTGTAAACCCAAATGTTGAAAGTAAGTAGTTGTGTTAAGTAGTGTGAACTTGAAATGTTTGAATAAGACAAACATTTTACATTTCATGTAACCGTTACTTAAAATGATTAACTCAGAGTTACTGAAATCTTTATGGATCAAACATGAATTTTTATCTTATTTTGAAAGAAAAAAATAAATCAATACATTTAGGGACGAATTAAGAACAAATTAATCGCATTAAATATATTTTTGTATATTAAACATCAAACACACACACAATGTTCAATGTGTTTTTAAGACGGACAAAGTTTAAGACGGTTAACCGTTAGGTTAGCAAGCGAGCATGCAAAGTCGTTCTTCCAGCTTGCTGTATAGGAAACATGGGCAGGCTGGTGTATTTTTAAAGGAAACTGACTGATCCCAAGTAGCGGTGAATAGTAAGGTATCATATACGGCTCAATAAAAACTAGAAATCTGTGTTGAAGCTGTGTCTGTGTTGTGAGTGAAAGCAGAAGCTAACTTCATGGGTTGTGCCTTGGGCTCAGTAAAAACCAACTCTCTGCAAATTAAATTAGCTGGTTAAATAAAATAAAAAATACATATTATTGTGTTTGTTTAGTTATTGCTATGATAAGAATTAATGTATGCTACGAGCCCAACTTTAGCAAACGTTGACTTATTTGTGAAATAAAATGCTTTGAATAGTCTAACAGACATACTGCACATCTACTTTGTTGTGATCTGTTTGTGTATATTGTTGTACACTGTTAGTATGATGGGTATGATCATTTGAAATAATGACACGTGTCCTGTAATACAATATTATTAGTGTGTTTTCAGATTGTTTGAACAAGTATGACTTGGCACTGGAAGGTGTGTACAGCTTTTACCGCTAGAACATGTATTTGAACATTGCAGACTGCAGCACAGGCACTTTTTTAAAGTTAGCCCTCCGCCGTGCCTTCGTGATTATTGCTTATGCACATTTCAGACCAAAGAAGCTCGATCTGACAATGGATGGAAAGGTTGGAAGAACAGCATCAAGTTTAAAATGGGCAATTACACCACCAAGATGAGGAGGGCTGGATGTCAGGAGGTTGTTGTAAATGTTGGGAAAGGAAGTGGAAAAAAACCTGAGAATAAACCTTCACAGCCCAACATCAAAAAGCCGATGTGTGCAGAGACTTTCGGCCTAACTTTGCTCAAGGCTCTTGATATGTAGTCTGAGGTAATAGTAGTAAATGCTTTATTCTGTTTTTATCCTTGCTAAACAAATTTAACAAATAAATTATTTTAGGTAACTTTTTTAATTTTTCTGTTTATATTTGTTACTGCCGGCCACATTGTGTGTAGTATAAATATTTGCTGTTACTGTCCTTTCCTTAATGCAGTTACATGCAACGGATAACCAACTAACTGAGCTTGATCGCCTCACTCATCGTCTGACATTATTTAGACAGAAAGCTTCCAAAACTGGAAAGACTGCAGATGCTTATGCAGAAATGTTCAAAGTTCATGATACACATGTAATTAAACATTTCACAGGTACAGTCTCAGTGTAATGTCAGCTGGTTATTCATGGGTTTATGTGCAGATATTGGTACTTAATTCATTTATAATTACTTTGGCATTTGGCATTGAGTTTGATTAGTAAACTTGTCACTATTGTCACTATTTTAATCCTTTTAGGAATGACATGATGTCCAGACATGTTGTACCTCTGTTCTTCATGCCTTTCCTGTGTATCTACGCGAGGAAGTCTCTGGATTTTTCAGAACATTTGTGGTGAGTAACCAATTCATATTTTCTTTCTAATTTCAACACACTGGAATGTCTGTTTATGCACCTGTGTTTCAACTACAAACCTCTGGCAAGGTTTCTAAGTGTGAATTGTAATTTTGAGCCCATTAAGGCAAGAAAATCAAGTGGGGTGTCATTAGCCTGTGGAATACATAAAAGTCATCTAACTTTCTCAGCAACTAGAGTCCAACACAGCAGAATGAACAGGAGTTTTTCAGACTTGTGTATTATTGTTGTCTATGTGACGTCCAGCAGTAATCAAAATGACCACAGCCAGTTTCTGTAATTGTAATAAGTAAATGATCTCCCTTTCAGTTTTTAAGGATGCTAAGTATGAGCCAGATCTGGGGAGGCAATAGTCCTCTTTACAACCGTCAGTGATGATGCCTCAAGCCCACTTCACTACCACTCAGCAAGAGTTTCTCGTGGTCCTAGAGGGTGATGTGGTCTTCAATCTCCCCAGGCTTGCTGATGCTTTTGTGGTAATCTTCAACCTAATCTACGCACTACATCTCAGCTGTCCCAAGGACTGACAAACACTTTTGAGTTCACGCAAAATATCTTGCTTGGTGTTGATGACTCTAAACTTTCACCCAAACGGCAGACGTTTAAAAATGATCTTATGTTGTGTGTCTAACTCAAGATCTAAACAGGAGGGGTGGGTTCTGATGGCTCGCTCTGTTTGAGCATATTCCACAAGGGTTGTCAGCCAAATAGCACACTGTCTTTCTATTTGTTGTCTTCATTTTTGTTTTTGTTAAACTGAATTTATCAATATTATTTTTGTTTGTTTCATTTTGTGCTGAAAGGGACAGGAGTGGGAAAATCTCTCTAAAGTCAAATTTGTGTTCAGGACCCAAGACTTGCTTATGCATCCCTGGTAATCTTGTATTAACTGTTTATAATCTATTTGGGACATGAAGACTTTTTTTCTTAGTACAAGTATAAACAAAATGGCCGGAAGTAAACTTGTTAATTGTTGGTTTATTTATTTATTAGTGTTTTTAATTTTTTAATTTCAGATATTTGTTTGCTATAAAGACTTGTTTCTACTAAACATCTGAATACAAAAAAGTATCTGTATACTTTTAATTTTATGTTTTTTGTTGTTGGACTTTTAAATATTCCGAGTAGCAGAAACATAACATTTTTGAGTTGGCTTAATTAGTAAATCTAATTTAATGATCATTTAAAATTACGCTTAGCATGAACTCAAAATATATATGAAACAATATACTCAAATTTTTTTGTTTATGAACCCAAAAAACGTGAGGCAATTGATTGCCTTACTTTTTTTAAGTTCTGCTTACCTATTCGTGTTTTGTTCAGGTTTACTCACATAACTTCTCTTAAGGAAAATACATCATTCAGGATGTCAAGGAACAACAAAGAAGCAGCAAGGAAAAGGAACTTGTCTGTGTCATTGTCCAAATTCAAATGAATCTGCCGTCTTCATTGAAAAATAGAAGCCCTAGCACCAAGAGGACACACTGAAACATGCAGTTTATCTCAATAATAATGCCTCCCAGATCATAAAAAGTTTGCAGCTCAGCCACAGTGACCGTGCTTCAGAACTAAGTCCAACTATTAGCCATGGTGGTGGCAGAGTCATGCTGAGGGGCTAATGGACAACTGCCAAAAAATATTGTCAACTTCAGCCTATATCTACGCCTAGTTTGCTGAAATTTGTCTTTGTCTTCCAACAAGACGAATCCCCCTGAATCTGGGCAGAATCATGCCGGAACCTGCTTACAGACATTTTCCTGTAAGAGTTCATTTAAGAAAATCGGAATTAAATCTACACTTCTGTCAATACTTGTTTGGTTTATTTTTTCCTTTTAAATCATTAATCGGATATTGAATGAGGAGTCCACCTATGTGAATGATAAGGAGAGAAAACATGACAAGCCTGGTCTCTGTGCAATATCTTCAACAAGCTCAGAGTTAATTTATAATAAAGCAGAATCGGTGGCAGAAGCTGAAGCTGAGGATGTAAAAAGCTGCCTTCATCTGACTCCCTCTCTCTCTCAGAGCACCACCCCCTATCCTCTCCTCTCTCCTCTTCTCCCCTCCGTCTGACTGCGCCCGACTTCTCCATCCTGCCACAGAGCTCCACGGAGTGCAGCCAGAACACCGACCACAGCCTCTCCAGCTGTAAGATCTCCGCTCCTTCGTGGCTCTGGACTATGTCTGCTTAGCGATCTCATCTGGAGGGTAAAAGTCTTCATCCGTGCTCATCTGCATGGGCGGAGGAAGATGTGATCTCTGCATTCCCCGCATCCTCCTCATCATCATCCCCATCCCTCAGCATCCCTCAGTGGAGAAGAAACCCTGAACCGGCTTTAATCCTGCAGATCCGTTTCGTTTTCCACCTCCTGCTCATCCTTCATTAAAACAACCACAAATCTACAACGTTTGTCGCTTTCCTTGCAGCTGGCAGGTATTGTTGTTCGGGCTTTGTTATTATTTTGAAGCTGATTTCAGAATTTCCGTGCGTGTGTGTGCTTGCTGCAGACGCCGCAGTGCTCTGCGGACCTGGTTCCTCTGTTTACCAGAGAGCAGCTCCTGCAGGATTAACGCTCAGATCATGGGACATGTGACATATGAGCCTTTAGGAGGCCAAGATGTAACATGAGGATTAAAAGATTATTTTTTTTCTGTTCTGTTTGATTGCTGCATATTAAAAATTGGTTAATGCTGGCTTCAAACATCCCAGCCGACCCCCACAAAGGAACCCATCCCCCCCATCCCCCCCACTGCGTTTCTAGCCTACATGAGCTTTCTGGGTCATTTGCATTTCTGCTGTTAATGAGGCTGCAGATTGGCTCCGTTTCTCTTCATTTCCACCTGAGAGCCGCTGATCTGCACAAATCTGGTCGCTCATCTTCATCATCTTCCCTTATTTGTTGCCTTTTTTTTTTCCTGAGTTGACATGGTGCGCGCAGTGATGCCGGATGATGTGCGGAGCAGCATCCGCAGCTTCCACCCCCTGCGGCACTGCTGTATCAGAACGCACGTTATGGCTGCTGGATAATGGAGGGGGATGCTCTGAATTGTCCGCAGTGCTGTTTTAAAGGAGCATCCCGGCGCTTTTGCGCTGGATCTGTCCGCATTAAACACGCACAAAGACGTAATGCATCTTTGCGCTCTGCCAGGAAGCCATTATTAGTTTCCACTGTGGCATCCAGATCGATTCTGCAGAGATTTTACACCTGCAGCAGACAATCAATACCTGTGAGCACTAGGCTCATATAGACTAGTGGGGCAGTCATTTATTCTTGGAGCATGCACATTTTAATGCAAATGAACATGTGTTAAAGGGAAGTCATTGGTATCGCCTCCTGATGTAAGATGCTCATTAAATATTGATCAGTGCGTGATCAGAAACACCGTTTGGAGGTCAAAGGAACATCAAGGGCAGGGTATCCAAAAAGAGACACATATTTAGATTTGAAGCTTTGCATACAATTAGAGGTGGGATTAAACATTTTTAATCTGAATATGACAAAGTGTTGCACCTAAAATTATTGAATGCAATCAGTAAATCTGAGCTGGTGTGACAGATAAGGCTGAAGTCACCAAGAAATAGAGATAGTGCAGCTTTTAGAAATCCGAAAAAATTATGCATTTAGTTTATAGAAATACTTTACAGTTCAGGAATTACAAAAATATATTTTGCAGAAGACTAATCTGGAATAAATCATGGTAAAAATAATTTAAATGGTTGTGGGAACTTGTAATGGCTAAAGTTGTGGAGGACTTTGGGTTTTCTCTCCTCGTGTTCACAGCGGACCTTGATTTAAATGTCCATACAATTAAGGCACGCGGTGAATGCCAAGAGAGGAACCGGAAATCATCAGAGATGTGGCGGGTTTGGTAAAACACGCAAGTCCAGCAGCGCCACACACGGATGCAGTTCCTCCACATGCCGCCAGAGGGAGCCTCGCTGTTCTTTGCCACGCGGGGACGCTTAAAAAAAAAAAATGGTTTAGTTCATTTAAAGTCTGCTGATGACCACTAAATAATATTCTAGGCGGGGCTTATTTATGTATATTTGATTAGGTTAACATTTAATCAATTCAAAGGATAAAATATCTGGGTGAGGTAACATAGCTTTGGTAGTTTTACAGGGATTTTGCTCCCAGGTGGCCGAGCTGATGGTGTTATGGGAAAATGTTGCCTATTTAAAACAATTAGGCCACTTAAAAAAATCTTCCACACAAAGGTTTCCTATTCTGTTTCATACATAAATCATGCATTGTATCCTAACAAGGTATTCTCATTATTTCCCACAACAAAAATAAAAACGGAGGCCTATAGACAGAAAATACAGAGCGTTGCTTTAAAATGAAGATGGCTTAGTCTACGACAGCTTTATTACTCTGATAAATAAAATCTAACAGCAGTTTATTTTTTATTTTTTTATTTTTAGTTTGTTCAGAGGTCACAATAAACTAAAAATACAACGTTATGAAACTACAGTCCACAATTGAATTTAACTCTTTATGCGATTTCAACATTTTTGTGTTAAATTGGTAATCACAATGAAAACTAAAAATCAATTTAAATGGTTTTAATAAATGGAGTGGAAATGTTGAGCTTGTAGGACAAAAAAAAAAACTGAGGGGTGAAATTTGCACCAATAAAAATCTAAATAAACAAATAAATTGCACCTCTTACAGTTCAAAATGTGTGAATACATTTATTGGATGACTTTCAAGAGTCCATTAAAGCCGAAATAATCTGTTCTGGTTATGGTTACACATATCAGCTGATAGAGGACGGATGTTGGTAGTCACACATTTTCATTGAGATTTAAAGTTGGTTAATTTAGTCGCCAAACTGGGAAATCTTCTGAATGCTCAGATTTAAACCCATCAGAGCTGAAAATTGGTTAACTGAACCCCCTGGTCTGTTGGAATGAGGAAACCCTGAGGTAAAACCCTGCTGGAACCAAGATTAACATCTGCAGGGAGCCTCAAATATAGAGAGATTAATCTAATTTGCGTCTGCATCTCTGGCGTCACGATTAAAGCTATTTAGTTTTGCCATTACTTTTCCTATTGGAAGCAGGTAAGAGACTAACAGTCAGTTTAGTCTAAAGTATGGAGAACCAGTTAGAAAAGGACTGAATTAACAGTCTGTACAGTAGCAGCAGAGAATGTTGCTTCATCCTCTCCGCTTTCACATCCGCTCCCCATCAGCAGCGTCTCTGTTTGGGTTGCATCCGTCTTACATCAGCCTCCTAAATCCAGAGAAATCCGCTCTCGTTTGTCGTCTCCAAGAAAAACAAACAGCGGCCCTCCAGGAGCCTGCAGGTCAATGGGAGATTTGGTTAATCGAGCATTTAGATGTGGTCTGTAAGCGAGACAAAACGTGGGGACAAAATAATCAGCATATATTAATTTATGGGTAAAAACAAAACAAAACACCTACTCACCAGAGAACCATTTAGATTATAGAGCAAACACAGATCTGCAGGAATCCATAATAATGCATTTTCCAATTAGCATGCATGTTTTTGATGCTTTTCTTGCTAGTTCCTTCAAAGGGTTTGTGGCAACTGTATATATATTGGATTGCAATTAAAAGAAAAACAACTTCAATGTATAAAGGAGATTCTGGATCAAATAAAAAGGGTGTGTTTTACATTAGTGAATAGTCATGTAAAGTATGAATATCAAATATTAACTAAGGCAGCAGAATAAATGGATAGTAAGGACATAGATAGTAGGACATGTTTAGTAGGCGAGCAATCCAAGTTCTGACCCTCTAATGCATTTTCCTGAAACACCTGCAGAATTTGACAATGATTGTTGAAATACAGAAGAACCTTTGATGGTAAAGAAGGAAACGAGGATTTTATTATCATTATCATTACTATTGTTATTATTATTAGATGCCAACTTAAAGTTTTTTGCACAAAACATTTTTGTCACCACAATATTATGATGTATAAGTTTCTAATGTTTTTTTAGATCATGATTATAATTTCGTTCTGTTTACAAAATGATGTCGAGGTTTGATGTTGTCAAATTGCGACAAATCAAATGTTGGTATTTTTTATTCTATCGTTTTTGACGTCATTTCTCTTTGTTGTGTAAAATTTTGATCCCTTTTTGTCTGTGTGGATTTTTTATCTTTCCATAATGCACTTCAGTTTTTTTAATGTGACTTCTGACAAATAAAATAAACATCAGACTATTGACTTTGTGTGTCATTATTGTTTCATAAAAGAAAGCAATGGATCAAATGCTCAATCATGTGCTGCTGTCTGATTAACCAGTGATGAATTTTGATGTATTCTACAGTATAAGCACCAAAAGAAAAGCTTTTTTAAATCATTCTTTCAAAGTCTTGACCCCAAATGCTCTGGACATGAAACACTGGACAGAATGAAGTCCTGTATCACGGTAATGTCGGCATAAGAGATACCTCGAGGAGTTTCTGTTCTTGCCTGACAAGCATCGGCTCGAACAAATGAGTCAGAAGCCGTGTGTTTGTTTTTATTGGGGTAATAAGTTGAGCCAATAACGTCTCTCTCCAAATATTTGCCCTGAATATTTACCGAAGATCATTACTTTCCTCCGTCTGAGTCAAATGAACGTGAAAACATTTTATCACTCTGGCCTGTAACTGTAAATCAACTTCCTCTCCAACAATCCCAAGTACCATTAGTTTAAAAACACTTTTGAAATCAAAATATTTTCACAACTTTAGTGATCATACGTCGACTTACAGCTCGTTGAATGACGCCTCTGTCACGTCCCGAGTGGGTCCATATCACTTTAACCGGCACTAAGCAACTTTGAGGAGGGTGGCAGGAACCCTGACACACAAAACAACTACAAATGTGCAGACTGCTTTACAGCATACGTCACTTCTGTTATCTTCAACATCATCATATAAAATTGCTTCTATCACAATTAGATTCATCACCTCATCGCAATTCATCTTTCAAACAGACACTGGAAACAAAAATACCCATTATTTGCATTACACAGTTTTTTTACTTTGGCTTGGCTTTTCCCATAAATAACATTAACAGGAGCTGCTTGATGAACATTTAACCCTCAATCAGGTAAATAATACTATGAAGGAATTGTAGAGTGTCAATGTTTAAATCTTGTCCTTAGATAAGCGTAAGATGTAGGAAGATTGGATATTTGACACAAGTCATATGAATAATGTTTTTGAATTAATATGATATAATTTGGTGCTTATTTCCAATATTTCCAGCAAATAAACAAAACAAATTTCAACAGTTTTCTATAACTGATTATCAAGAATAGACCAACAGTGGCTATAGAAGTTTTAATGATCCCTATTTAAAGTGGATTTTTGTATACACAGGAATGCACATAAATATTTGACCATTACAGAAAGTATGAGTCAGACACAACTGGCCTCGCAAAGTGGAGTGGATTGTAAGACATGCTACACAAAAGGTCAAAGGTAAAACTGGAGTAATACAATGAGGATAACCAGGAAAAACATGAAACATTAATAGAATAGATTTTTGATCATGCTTGAAATGACCTGAAAACATAAAACGGGGAGCGTGTCACCGTGGGATCTTCAGCAGGTTCTTGCTAACTGTGGTATTAAAACGCATGCCTGCACAATCAATATACATTTTAGTGGGTTAACTTTCATTGGAGGAAACCTTTCCTTTTTCTTTCGTGAGGGGTGTTAAACGTGATAAAATAGAATTAGACCACATATGAGAGCATTTATTCATAAGGTAATGAATCTTTAAAGTGGTGTCCTAATGCTTTTAAAGACTGTAAATGTAATTCAGCTGCTTTCTCAACACATTGCATTAAGGCTCTGCTGCTCCATGCCTCTTGTTTTTGCCACATTAATTCACTTCGCCTGAAGCAATCGGGAATCTCTACGCTGTCAAGAGAGCGCTGGCCTTGCCCCATTCTCTGGCTCGCTCTTTGTTTCTGCTCAAACACAAGCCTGTGCTAACTTGCATCAAGGAAACGGGGATGGTAACTGTTGAGCTTTCAGTAAACGCGAGTCCTCAAGTGTGGAAACAAATGAAACTGCTGACCAGAGGAAAAACCCTGACATTTTTGTAGTTTTTACCGCTTCGCTCAGACAAGATATGGCCTCTGGATCCAAGACGAACCTCTGCTGTCCTGTCTGCCATGACATCTACATGACCCAGTTCTTGTCGTGTAGCCACAGCTTCTGTGTGGCCTGCCTTCAGACTTGGTGGCGGAGGAGAGAAGTGCCCTCGAGTGCCCCGTGTGTAAGCGCTTATCTGGAAGACGGAGGCCGCCACGTAACTTGCCGTTAAAAAATCTTTGTGAAGCCTTTTTGTTGGAGCAGGAGAAAAGGACTGAGGAGTTCTGCAGTCTGCACTCCGAGAAACTAAAGCTCTTCTGTCCGGAGCATCAGAAGCCGATTTTCCCCATCTGCAGAGATTCAGAGAGACACACTGAGCACAGATTCAGACCCATCGACGAGCCGCTCGAGTTCGTAGAGAGGAGCCAGAGATGTCGCTGAAGCCATTAGAAGACAAACATAAACTCCTGAAAGAGGTTCTAAGAAAACTACGAGCAAACAGAAAACCACATTAAAGTCCAGGCCCAAGATGTTAAACAGTGGATTAGGAAGAAGGTTAAGCTGCTCCATGAGCTCTTAGAGATAAAGGAAGTGGTTAGGATCGCTGCTGTTACGGAAGAGCAGAAGGAAAAGATTTACGTGTTAAAGAAGAGAAGGGGAAGATATGAGAAGAGGGATTACAAGTCTTTCAGACACAATTACAAAAACAAGGGAGGAGATGAGAGCTGAAGACGTCTCATTTCTGCGCCGCTATGGGACGGCAGCGGAGCAAGTCCAGCAGAAACCCCTAATCAGTGATCCACAGCAACCCTCTGGACTTCTTCTTGCCAAAGCCAAACACGTGGGCAATCTGTCGTTCAACATCCGGAACAACATCAATGAGCGACACTTTCCCGTGACTCTGGATCCGAACACAGCTCATTCGGGTCTCAGACTTTCAAAAGATCTGACGAGCATCCAATGGGGGGAGACCAAGGAGCTTCCAGACAACCTTGAAAGGTTCGACATCTCCTCCATCATCCTCGGTTCGGACGGTTCTACATCCGGGACTCACAGGTGGGGGAGAGCGCCCACTGGCTGCTCGGTGTGGCACCAGAGTCTGTAAAAAGAAAAGGACACCTGGGCTCACCGTCTGGATTATGGACCTTGGCCTTTCATAAAGGCATCTACAAAGCATTCTCCCCAACTCTTCCTGTCTCTGTTCCTCCAGTGAAGAAGCGGCTCCAGAAGATTCGGGTTCATCTGAACTGTGACGCAGGAGTTATAAGATTCTCTGATCCAGACATGCTTATACCGTCTTTTCAGGGCAGATCCACAGAGGCGTCGTTCCCCTTTCTAGGCACAGCGGACAAACACCTTCTGAAGATACGACCCAATACAATCTGTGTTATAAACAAAACCAAGTCCATTTGCGATTGCCTGGACAGGGTTGATATAGAAGAAAAGCTTATTCATGACGGGGATGAGCAGGTTGACAGTATTTTCTGTGATGAAAATGATTTGATTAAGTCTGAGGGGAATACATGAACAGATTTAGTACATGAAAAACTTCAAGAAAATCAATTTTTTTAATTAGGAAAGCATCATAAACTTTGTTTAGATTGGGAAATGTCTTTAGAATCCTAAGAATAGATGGTGGTCGGATACTCCCATCAGAACAATAAATAATCCAGCAGTTTTGGTTAAACAAGAAATTATTTGCAAAGTTCAAGTTTTTTTTGCTGGGTATTTGCAACACATTTAAAATATATTTCAAGTACAACCTAGTTAATGAAGTAACTTCCCTTGTACTTTTTAGCATTTGCAGTGTTGGTCTGCTTTAGCTCATGTTCAGTCTGTTGTAAAAGAAAAACAACCTACAAATAAATACAAATAAAAACACTAAAAGATAAGATTTTCCATTAAAAATATATCCTACATTAAAAATACTTTAAACACACCCTAAAAAGATAAACTAAAACAAAAGAAATGGACAACTACTTGTTGTTTAACATTCAAAATCACTGCTATAGGATTGGCTAATAAGGTTAATTTTGTTTAAATTACTTCAAAAGTCAACAGCACAAAAAAGGGGCTTTTAGAGTGTTTGAAAATAGTTTTTAATTTAGACATTTCTAAAGAAAATACATTCAATATGAAACACGCATTGAGGTCAATACAGACGTCAAAGATAAAAGAACATTTCAGTCTGAATACATGAAACACTCCTAGAGCGATCAGCATTGGTTAATAAAGTTATGTTGCAGATCTATAACATTTGAAGAACTTTATTTAAATTTTGATGATAACCTTTGGCTTTAATAGCTATTCCATCCTGAGTGAAAGTCAAGCAAAAAGTAATGATACACACTAATCAAGGAAAGATGATGTTTGTGACATGCAGGAAGATATGAAAAATAATGTACATTAATATTCTATATATCAGTTTCACATGCAGTTATAAATTTACCAATATAAACATTTTCTCCTAAACAAAAACCATTTTGACAAACCACAGTTATAAATGGTAAAATGTCACCATCCAAACAGAATGTTTGACAGCCTAAAAGAAAACTAAGGTGTTTAATTCTATTAAGTGTTTTAGTTACAAAATTAGACATCTACCACTTTAGGAAGCTAAACTATTTCTAGTATCATCTTTGTTTTATTTATAGATTTCTCCCTATTAAAAATGGCTACATAGAAAAACTGATTGACTTGTTTGTACATGTTGCTAAATCTGCTAGCGTTAGCTTAGTTTTATTTAACCTTATGTAAAAAAAAGCATATCAGCAAATTATACACTGTTACATTTTTAAGTGTTTGGGGACCAGCTACTTTTAAAGATGCGTTACAAATAAATTCATAATTTGGTTCTGAGACCAATAAACTGCCTTCAACATTGTGGGTAAATTAAGCTAAAATAGGCTTATCTTCTAGCCTAGTTATGCCAAAATCAATCCAGAAAGGAAATAAATTGAATTTTTTTTATTTTTAAAGCTGATGTTAAATATTAATTAGCATGAATATCAATGAATAAAACACATGACATGTGTCATGTTTTGCTATTTCGTTATTTCAATGTAAAATCTTTATGAAATCACATTACGAAGAGTTAAGTTAGATAAAACACATTTTTCAACAGGACACAGAAAAAGCTGACAATGAAACAAATACGTGAAACAGAAATAGTAGCAGCAAGGAAACATGGAAGTATTCCTGTCAGCGGAAGGAGAATCCTGATGCGGGTAAACCACCGCACCATTGATTTATGAATTTCAGGACTTCCTGACACTCTGGACTGTGGGTGGTCTGTGGGAGATAGATTAATGCAAACAACCAGTCAATAATAAGTTCATCTGTCCACTTATTTACAAACTAGTGTTTTTTGTATTCTGCTTTTTTTCTTTCTAAATTTTGATTATTGTACAGGAGAACTGAAACTGCAAGTCAATGCTTCAATCCAATCTTTCCTTAGATAAAAAGCTTTGTTAACCCATTTCAATCATTGACAGGTCTTGATAGCTGGGTTAGAATGAATGTTTAAAGTGCCTTGAGATGAAATGTAGTGAACTAGTGCAATATAAAACAACTAAATTAAATTAAATAGAATAGAAACTTTTTTTTTTACCCATTTCTTTCATTAAAATGTCACATGTGGAAATTTCAAATTCAGCGCTGGTAAAAAACAGTTTCGAAAAGCAAGATTAAAGGGGTGCTGTATAGTGTCAAGTGCCATCTAGTGGTAACAAGAAATATTATACCCAGGAGATCATTATAACATTACCTGCTAATAGCTATGGTTAGCAAACAAAATGCAAGAAACCTTTATACTTGCGACCGCTTTGTATTCTGATAAATGTATGATATAATTATGATTAGTTTATGCTCGGATGTGATGTAAGCAGCAGAAAATGAATAAATGTCAAAGATTAATCTCTGAATATGTCATATATGTCTTGAAAGGTGGATCTCTGTTTTGCAGTAACACTAATCTCACCTTTGTTGCCATGACAAATTTATTCCAGTCTTCTTTATTTGCTGCTTTTCCTGCTGCTGGAAACTCAATTTTATTCCTCAGCACAGGATAACCTTTCAGGCACACATAAGAAGTAAACTACATCACAAAAGCAAAAGTGGCAGAGTCAAAGTGAGTATTGTATTAAAAAAAACACTATTTTTCAGATGTTAACCTTAAAAACAAACACAAGGGGGAGTGAGGGGAAGTTAATGAACCACTACTTTAATGAAGTGGACCTTCTATTCAACTAAAAGTACAGGTTGGAAACTGAAAAAAGATGTATAAAAAAAGAGGAGATAAATACCTGTACATAGGGAGCAACACAGTTATAATAAATTGTAGTGTTTTAGAAAAATCAAAAAGTAAAACTAAAGTAAGAGCACAGATAGACTACTATCACCTTCAGAGGTTTTAGATGTGCTTTACTATGTCTCAGTTATTTTTATATATACCGTTTAATCAATAGTGAAAATGTGTTTTGTTTAAAAATATATTATTTCTACTTGTTTCCTAACTCCTAAGCTCAGCATATTATGAAAACACAGCTCTAATGTTTGCTGATTTGAGTTATTACAGTCTAAAAAATACATTTTCTAGACAGAAGTTATTGAATTTAGTCCACAATCTTACTCGCTTCATGGTTTTGTTGACTAATGTTACATATTAATCATGATGAGTGAGACGACCTCTATAAAAACAAAGAGCGGAAAGACATCAGCAATAACCTCAAAGAAAGCAGCTGTTGCTACACATCTGGCCTGGGTTTTTAGGCAATGTTCATGTGCATCAATCTATTAAAACAACAAGTACTCAAATGTGGAAACATTTAGTTAAATAGACTCAGAAGTGGACTCATAGCAAATTCAATCCTTTTAGAAACAACTATGTAAGTTTCCTAAAATGCTTCTAGATGAACCCCCAGAAATCTGGAACATTGTAGCGATGGCACACAGCAACATGTCTGGAAAAAAGTTGCCTTTATACACCGTCAAGCATGACTGTGAAATGTGACCTATGGTATGCTGCGTTACCAGTGAGAACACACTGCAGCGAGCGAAGGCCCGTGTTGGTGGCCACCAACGAGGCTTCGTACGTGTCCCTTTCGTCGCGTGGGAGAACCTGCTCCAGTCGGTTTTCCACGGACACCATCAGCACCCAGTCACGGATCTGCTCCAGCTGGGCGTCCTGTCATCCGTGAGGCATTAAGAAACATTTTTACGTTTTTAAAAAGCTGTGAGCGAAACCAAAAATTGTTTTAGCAAGATTATGGTGGGATACAAAACTAAAACATTAAGTGTGAAATAAAAACAAAAAATGAAAGGAATTATTCAACTTAACTTCCTAAATAAATTGTATTCATTCTAGAGTTCCCTATAATTAACCTTAAATCATACATTTACATTAATAAGGGAAAAAAAAAATATTTTGATCCCTCCTGCCTTCAGAGGTCCAGATTTGTTTAAATTCAGCTCGTTCATCATCTTTGTTCATCTTTGTGCCTCCTGAGTCTTTGGTTAAAAAGCAAAAACGATGAAATGGATCAATATAGGAGCTGGCGTTGGGCTGACAGCGACACTAATGATTTCATAAATCCACACGAGCTGCATCTATTCTCAGTTATTAACAAGACCACGGAGGAATGTGACACTAACTCCATCAGATCTGATTTGTGGCACGACATCGATATTGTCTCCATCTATCAGGCTGTAATTTCAGCGTGGATCAGTGCGGATGAGTGGGCCACACTTACGGTCACACAGAGTTTGGTGGGAAGCGGAACGTCGAAGGGAATGTCCGTGTCCAGGAAGTCGGAGTGGTCGGGAGCGCGGCCGTCATCCAAGGCCTGCGGACAGGAAGTCCAAGTTACTTTTCAGTGAGTAGCTTTTAAAAAAAAAGCCAATTAAAATATAAAGGATAAATGGAGTCTGGTAGGATATTAATAATGACAAAATAATATCTGCCAAACAAGATGAATGTAGAAATAAATAATCTATATGCAGTAAAAAAAAATTATTTGACAGGAAAAATTTACTTTTTCCATAATGACAGGCACAGATTTACAATAAAACATAGACCAATAGCCGAAAAGGGGTCAAAAATCTTGCCCAGGGGTAATAGAATCAGACCCACAACCTTCAGATAGAAAGACAACTACATTTTCTACAAAGTCTTACTCCAACATTTATGCAATTTCAAGTAAAAGCTGTATATGTAAATGTATAAATTGGATTCTTATAGTGTGAAAAACAAAATAGAAAAACGTGAAAGTTTTTTTTTAAAAGGGGCAAAAACAGAAAAAGATTCCTTAGGGTTTTTTTACTAACATGTGACTCTTTTCTCCCATAACTTCACCTCCTTCGCCTAAAAAGATTCTGAATTTCTTCTCCTTGCAAGCATATTTTTACCAGTAAAATTAGAACTTTATTAGCTGAGGTTTAAACATATTTACTAACAAATATATGTCACAAATGTCAGTAAATATCTTTTTATCCTTGCAACTTGATACCTTATACAGGTTTATGATTATCTAAAGCATGAAAGAATATCCAGTGGTTGTTTTGTACACAGACATGATATAAATCTTGAAAATTACACCCTAGTTTTACTTCTTTTTGCATGATTTTGTTTTTCTTCATATGTTTTTATGCGTACTGGGATTAATATGCTATTGTAGAAACCGATTTTTTTAGCTGATACTTACGTCACACAGGTCCACGAAGTGGTTGAAGAAGATAAAGGCCATGTTCTCCCAGCCAACAGCCTGACAAATAAACATATTCAGGTTTTAATGACACGGCTACACCAGAATTATTCAAAAAGCTCTTAGCAATTAATCACCGGCTATTAGATCCAACTAATGCTTCTTTTGACTGCAGCTACTAATCAAATAGAGACACAATTATAGATTCATATTCGTGGAAGTTACAACAATTCAGACAACCTCAAGGATTTATTTAAAAAAATAAAAGTATTAAACCAGACACGATGCGCAAGAAGAATTCAACTTCAGAGAAGCACAATTCAAATATGGATTTAACTAAAAGTAAAACTTTATAACATTTCCCAGGTCGACCCACCTTGCAGGCTAGGCCGGCTTCATAGAAAGCCTTGTCTGCGTGAATGAGCTCAGTGTAACGCAGCAGAGACACCGACACCTTTGCTGCTATGCTCATCTGAAAATGCAAAACAGCAGCAGAAGAAGAAGCTTCAGCAAAAGCAACGTTTTCACTAAACCTGCAGGTTAGACTGTATTTTCCTCACGAACTTGTTAAATGACTGCAGGAGACCATGCCTTGAGCTGCCGCCTTGTTTAATAAAAACAACTAATACATTCTGTATTCATGCATGATTTAGACCAAACTGCACTTTACCAGCTGCTCGACTCCTTTGGCTGCGGATCGAGTGGCCAGGTAGTGAGCGATCAGCAGCATCTGTTCGAAATCCTCATGAGCCTGAGAGTTGGCCTCGGCCGACTTGGACACGTTGTCGCACTGAAACCGAAGCAACAAAGGCGGCGCGTGCATCACTGCGATCGTGTTAGGAATGCAACTGGTTCCTTTATTACGTTGAGACTCACCAGCTGGTGTAGGAAGTTTCGTAAGTCGGCCCACATGCGATAGGACTCGGGTCCGTCCGTGTCGGAGAGGTTAACCACATCCAGAAACAGACGCTTGTAGATGTTGAAATTCTGAGAATTTTATGTCATTTTCTGAATTAAACGTTCCAAGTTAAGACAAGCAAACAATAGAAGTTAACAAATGTCTGTGTTTTTTACTTGTGGGTTTGGTGGAGCTCCGTGCTGCATGTAGAGCCGCAGAGCTTTCACGGCATCCTCCTCCTTGATGAGGTGAGTTGCATAAAGAGCCACGTACTTATGGAGGATCTTAAAGTTCTGACGAAAACAAACAAATCAGGGAGGAGCACAGACGGGGAGAAAAAAAGATCGAGATTTACGGTCCCACAACATTAAAACTGGAGGACGAAAGATACTTTTACGGATAGAAATCTGAAAATTGGATGTGCATTTATACTTTAGGGCCTCGCATAAGAGCTTGAATTTAATCACAGCCCACAGATCTAAAATGTGTAGTTTATCTTCGAGTTTGATTTGATCGGTTTTAGTATTGATAAATGAAAAGATTGTAACGTTTAAAGTAATTGTAAAGTTTACTTTTTATCTAAAGCCTGAGTTTTACCTTCTGAACAGGAGGACGGGCCCCAAACCTAAACCTTTAGGCCAAATATTAGCTTGGGCCGGCCCTGCAGTTAGTTAATACTTATTAGCTGCCTGGTTTTTGGAGTTTGTCTTTATTAGATTTAAACACCCAGAAACGTTGAACAAGACGTTTGCCTCTTCTTCTTCCTTTCTTTGAAATACAGCTACAATTCAGACAGTCTGGATGGAGAGTATCTGTGAACATCGCTTTTCCAAATCTTGCCACAAATTTCCATGAATGAAAATTTACGTAACAAGTTATAAATACATCTGAAGGATTTTTTAAATTGTCCAACAGATCTCGGTTTCTGATAGGAAATGGTTCAGGAAAGATAAATGTTAAGGGAGCATTAGATCAATACAGCTAATTTACTTTTAGTTACATTCTATTATAAATTGCACGCTGAATATTTTTTTATACACTTCTCCAAAAATTAATAAACAATCTTTATTGGCATTAGAGCAATGAAACCCCTTACATTTAGAGATATGTTTTTTTTTGTTGTTGCTATTATTATTAGTTATCTAAAAAAAAAAATACGGTAACATTAATCAATTTCTATAAACCTTAATTTAAAAGAGTTAAAAACTTTGATTTCACACTCAAATACAACGAGTGGGTTTGGTCGTTTGTGATATCGTCCATACAAAGCATCAGCAGCTAAAACTGTAGAAATGTAAGAAAAAATAAACGTCAGCCTAACCTTAACTTGTTATTGGGTTGCTGGAAGTAAAATATATCTGCAAAACTTAATTTTGTTAATGCTATGTGCTAAATTTTAACTGTCTTATTGCTCAAGTTTAGTACAGGCTCTGTAATATTTACATGATAGATGATAAAGCCCTGGCTACAGAAAGTCTGCCTTTGTACCTGTTTAGATGCCGTCTCCAGACATTTCTCCCACTGGCCTTTCTCTGCGTACAGATCCAGAGCCGCCATGATGTCCACACCCACCAGCTGAGCAAACAACCACAATAAAAGTCCATCACAACCAGAACCAACTGCAAGAATCTTTAAATTTAACCTCTAAACCTCTGACATTAAAAAGATAAGTGATGTGTAGTGTTGCAGGGACATGGTTTAGTGGTTTATAGTGAAATTAGGTAGCTATATATAAATGGGTTTTCTGCAACACTGCATCAGTAAGTAGCAGGCGGGGGCAGAGATTTGCTTACAGACTCCACTCTGCCTTGGTTTTTAAGATGCTCCTTGTACTTCTGATCCACATAGTCCTCATATCTGCAACGACGAGCATGAGCCAAAGGTTAACAAGTTAAAACAATGAGTTATTTCTGTGGTTTGAACACAGAAACGATGCAGCTCAGGCTGTTGGCGCGCTTTTAACCTTGGATCCAACTCTTTGGCGACCCTCTTGGCTTTATTCCACTCCTCGCCGTCGATGAACGCATCGATCGCCTCTTTGATGAGGTCCATGTTGAGGTATAGCTCAGCAGCCTTGGATGCAAAAGCACCACAAAATATTTTTTTTTTTACAGCGTCTAAATGACTCTTATATAAAGTCTTGACATGTTTAGAGTTGGGGTAGGTTAAGATTTGCTAAACTAGGTTTGTTTGCGTGTTTACCCACAGCATTAAACTTCCTCAGCTGAGCGAGTCGCGGCCCGACGGAGCGAACCACCTCCGTGGCTCGATCTCCACTCAGGAACTTGATGGAAAGCTCAGCCGCCTGGAAACACGCACAGACATACACTGAATATTAAGACTGAACAAACGAGCACATGTCTCATTCATAGAAGTCGCGCACGTACAAAACTGGGCCCCGAAACTTGTGTACGTGACTTTCCACCCATTGGTTGTGATGCTCACGGGAAAATGTTTGATTAGAAAAGGAAACTCTGACAAAGGATGCAAGAATGCATAAAGTTTCACTGAATTCCATGTTAAACTTTACTCATAGATACATTGTATCACAATCCCTTAAAACAACAGTGTGATATTAAATTGCGTTGGTAACCGATAACTATACAGAAATATCTTACAAGTAAACAAACCCACCAAGAACGATGATCTTATGGGTGAGACGTACCACAGAATAACCCATTAATTGTGACAAGGTTTGAGCCCTGGCTCGGCAAATGGTTCCTTGATCCTGACAGAAAATTTGTGCACCTCATGGTTAGTCCACTAGCTTGTATAGGGGAGGCGCTCTTTATTAACCGTCCCACCCATGCGTGCTCAGCTGTGGAGCGGCCATTAGCATTCTGAAACGCCGTTGGCGGTGTGTGAACTTTATTTACTTCACAACCAAAACTGCACGTTTCAAACTGTCCACGTCAGTCACATCAGTTCCTGCCTCAGATCAACCGGCTGTTTCAAATACACCTCAACACTCAAGAGATACTTTGCTTTGACCATTTATGGTTTAAAGCGACACTGAAGAAGTTTCAGTTTTGGTCGATTTAGGCGGCCAGTGTGAACAAAAGTGGTAGCGTTTTTTGCCTGAAGGAAGACTGCAATTCCCATGAGCACCAGCATAGCGTGGAAAAATCCTGATCTCCTGGTCGCCTGCAGTTGGATTGAAGTACATTTCTGTTTCCAGGGTCTGTGTGAAGGATGGATAGCGATGAGGTGATGAATTTAGTTGTGGTGAAACAATGTCACATGATGCTGTTGAGGATAAGAAACGTGGGAAGTGACTTATGCCGTAAAGCTGACAAGGTTCCTGCCACCATGTACACTTTCAGCTCTTCCACAAAGTTTTACGAGACCCCAGGACAGCCCCTTCCTGACCAGAGCGGCATAAAAACAGACATCCGCACACACTGGGATGTCAACACTTTCAAGCATTTTGAAAAAAAGGGCAGAAACTTCTGTCTAATAAACATTAGGAACAACCTAAATCCTGCGAACGAGAATCAGTGACAGCAGAGCACATTTAATAGAGATCCCTTTGACTTTTCTAATATATTTTTTTGTCACATAATCGACATGTTGTTGCTCATGTTTGGCTGATAAAACCAACAAAAAGTTTAAATCCCTCGACCTCTTATACTTTAGAAGACTGGAAGAGCTAACACTATAAACGCTGACTTTTAACGTAAATCTAATATATTTGTCTATAAATGCCTGAAACATGGTTAAATGTTGATGTCGTCCTATAATCTGACCACTAGAGGGAAATATTGATTTTGGCGACCCCTGTGGTAAGGACCAGAAAACACACCAGACCCAAAGGTCGATCAGCAAATGGTTGTAAGTCCTGACTCGTCCCTTGGGGTTGACAGTAGAGTTTCTGGGTTAATCAAACTCTCCGTGGATGCAAACTTATCGACCGTTGACGCTCCACAACCCCCCCCCCCCGGGAAACAGCGAGAACGAGGATTTAGCCTTTCTCTTTGTAGCGCTGGGGTCAATAACACACAGAACCCGATGTGTGTCTTCATACTCCGAGTAGAGAGAGCGATCCAGAGACGTTAGAGACACCCTGACCTTTCCTGTTTCTACAACAGAATCTCAGCAACAAACATCTTCACCTGTTTCCGTCTTTAAGTTAAATAAAATACATTTTAGCTAAGCGTTTATAATTTAACTTATTATTTAACTTAAAATGCAACACAAATTAAAAAGATGCTTCATTTACTAATATTTGTATAGTCACTGGGGATGCAGTCATATGGATGAGGGAGCAGCTTCTACCTTCATCCAGCACTTTTCCATCAGGCTGGCGTTGGAGTCATCCTTCACCTTCAGGTAACAGTCCACCGCCAGGGAATATTCACCCGACTCCTCCCACTCCTTGGCCTGCTCCAGCAGACCCTCCACGCCCCTACAGCCAGACACTCAGGATTACTCGTGGAAACGTTTCACAACTTATCACGGACGTCATTTATGTTGCGGAAACATTTTTCATATTTTTCCTCCCCCAAAAATTACATTTTGTTTCCATGAAAGCAAAGATTGTTGCATTTTAAAATGAACAATAGTTTTAACTTCTACACGTCCAGAGTAGCTTTTGCAATTGTCCAAACTAAAAGGCGGGACTTGCAGCTGCAAACTTCTCAGGAATAATTTAGCTTTTTTTCCCCTCTTTATATCTCATTTTTATTCGTCTCCAATGGCAACTTTTTATGTTTTCTCCCACGAGCCATTAAAGCATCGGGGGGAAGATGAGAGCGGCACGCTGCTGGTTTTGCTTGCTAACAAGCTCTTCCTTGAAAGTTTCACAGAATGTCAGGAAAAAACCCAAAAAAACATGAGAGATGTTTAAATAAAGCATCAAGCTAATTGTTTCTGGATGGATTAAATCTGTAAGCTTTAGAAGATAGGATTTTATATTATTGGGCATGTTAATATGCTATAATTGATTCCTTAAATGTAAAAGGTGAGTTTTACACTCACAGCACTGTAATAAAGCAAAACCAGTGAGTAGAAGTGCTTTAGGGCAAAAATCCTACCGGCCTCCCTTCTTGGATGTCTCCAGCTCGTATTCCTCCTGCAGCATGGAGAGCTTGTTGGGGAGATACTCCTTACAGATCCTCATTGCATCACTCCACATGTCTGCATCCTGTTAAAAATGCAACAAATATGTATTAAATTATAATAACTGAGTAGAGTAGTTTAAATCATTATGAAGCCCCTTCAGTTTCGGGTGTAACCTTATAAAATTTAACGGCCAGCTCCGGCCTTTGCGCTCTAAGCAGGAACGCTTCTGCCTTCTGGAAATCCTTCTGTTCGAAGCAGAACTGGGCTTGGCCGACCAGAACCTCGGAAACGCTCTCCGGATCGTGGCTCTCGGCCACCCGCTGAGCGTTGGCCCAGTCCTTGTTGTGGACGTACCTGCCAGTACATCACATGCACACATTTTTTCATTACATAAAACTTCTAATTAGGACATTCAGGGCTTTAGAGAAGGTATAAAATAAGAATCCCACATCTATGACTCTCAGAAGAAATATATACATGCTCTTGTACTAATTTGTAAAGAAATTAAAATAAAAGTCTTCATGTAATTTGGGGTAAAACAACACCTTATTTACAGCCAGTAAGACGTTCTAAGCATAATATTAGCGATCCAATCCGCTGGGTGTCCTTAGATTGGAAACTGTTGTAATTTTTTGTGATTTTTTTATGATGCATTTATGATTAAATAAAAAAGTTTTTTCTTATAAAGCGCCTTGAGAGGACGTGTGTTGTAAATTGGCACTAAACAAATAAACAGATTCTTAATTCTTAAATTTGTTTTTCTGTTTTGATATGTTATTTTGTTTAGATCTGACCTTTTAGTTTGTTAGTTGTTCCTTGTTAGTTAATCGTTTCTCATTTTTTGCTTGGGACCATTTTTTCTTAGTTTAGTTCTTTCAGTTTTGCTGTTTCTGTTTTCATTTTTTATTTTCATTAGTCTTCTCTGCTTTGTTTATGTACCAATCTCCAGGTGTTTCTCATTTCTCTATTTGCCTGTGAATGCTCCTCTTGCCATATGCGTCCACTCTAATAAAGCATAAAACTAACTAACCATTATTCTACAAATTTGTTAAACAATTGACTTATTTTCAAGCACACTGGTGGTAGTATCATGCTGTGTGATTTTTACGCTTAGAAGTAAGAACTGCCTTCAACTTATTCACCTTAGCTAAAATAAACAACTGTATGATTATAAATTGGACACAACTGGGCGCTCCAACAGGATAAAAGTTATTAACATCTTCCTAGACTGTTTTTTGAAGGGATAAAGGAAGTTAAGATGAAGTGCATGAAAATTAAAAAATACAAACCTTTACACTGACGTGTAGTTAAAATCCCCAAATACTTGAGATCTCCTCTAAAAAGGTGTATAACCACCTATTAATTTGAAATTGTTTAAACCCCATAAATCGCTTATTTTGCAATGCTACGCACAGAAGAAACCATTTTGGCACTAGCACAGAAGCGATCATCAAATCAACCTTTTCCTTATAGCTTCTCTTGGGATTTAGTCAATCAGAGCTAGCAAAGCATGTAGAGTAGCATAGCTGTGAGGTATTCCAGCTTCCTAAGCTATGTTTCCCGTCTGATATGATTTGTAAAAATATTGCAAATATGCAAATTATCACAGAAGTTCAATTTTGATACATGGAGTTTTGAAGAAGAAAACGGTTGCTTCCTGTACTACTCACATCAGAACTGCTTCTTTGGGTTTTCCTGCTTTGATGAACTCAACTTCGGCCTCAGGAAACCTTCCCTGGCAAAATGAAGCGTCAGAATTAAGGATTAGCACTCAGCGGCAGAAGTTATGAGCTGATGCTCACTGGTAATAATACCATCGAGCTGAATTAGTGACACAATAGTAATAAGGAAAGCATGTCAAGACTGTTCAAACTTCAACTTGATGGGAATTGACTTTCTCCTTCGCCTAATAAACAGAAATCCTGGTTTTAATGAGCGACGCCTCATTGCAAAGCGTTGAACGTCGTTTCGTAATCGCATCAAGCTCGTAAACAAAATCCTTACCGCTGCGATCGCAGCTTAGATAAATGAGAGATGTGGTTAATTTACCTCATCCTCCAGGTATATTGCTTGCTTGAGATGGATCTCTGGAATTTTTTCCTTACATGACAGGCGAGCCAAGTCGAAAGCGAAGTCAAACGAGCTAAAAGGAAGAGAAAAAACTGTAAATAACACAATGTAGATGTGAATGTAAACGATTTCCAATGAGAAATGATGGAGCAGTGAACTAATAAATCCTATAAAATTATGCAAAGCTTTATAACATTAAACAAGACAGGTCTCTCTGTGACTTTTTATACTTGCTAAACAGGTCATGATGATGCTCACAACTTATTTGCAGCAAACTCGATGGAGTAGTCCAGCAGGCTGAACTTGTTGAGCAGCTTGACGGCGGCCTCCCCCCCCAGACTCTTGGCCCACATGTAGGCCACCTGCTTTTGGGCTCCAGCACCTCCATGGCTCTTTGCCACCTGATGCAAATCACAGATATACAGGAATCTTTAAAACTGATGATACTAAAGCCCAACATTCCTGAAGATGTGATGTTGTGAGTTAGTTAGAGATGATGCAACATAAACAAACTGGGCTGTTAGCTGCTTTAATATTTTGTCTATATATACAGTTTTTCTATGTTTTTGGATGCCTGGTATAAACCAATGTGTTAAAATGTTTCTGTAGATCTCAGGGGAAAGTTAACTTTCAGAAAATATAAAGCTAAATACTGTAGCGATCTATGGAGGGAATTTTTTTAAAACTATGGATGAGGCCTTAAAAAATATAAATCCCTATTGTAAGTACAGTTGGGATCTAGGTAGCATATTGCTGATTGGGTTGCTTCAAAAAAAAAGCTAGGATGTTATACAGTGAACTCTGTAGTTACAGTATATAAAAATGAATTAAGTAAGTAGCTACATTTGAGATCAGCATAGACTGGAGGATCATGACAGATTTTAGTTAGGGATATAACGTGTTATGTATTCAAATATTGTACACTAAAATGAATGTTGTATATCCAGAATGATTCAAATTAAGGTGGGATTTGTTAGACTTTGACTTATTGCTGCTCCTTTTCAACCTAAATAGACCAAAATTAACAAGCAAGAAGAAATAGAACAATTGTGTTAAGCTTTATGGAAGCAAAGACAATAAAAAGTGAATTGTAATGTGATGTTTTCTACCCTGTATGCATCCTCCCACATGTCATGGACTGTGTACATGTTGACTGCGCCCTTCCACTCTTCAGCCTGCATGAGGTGGTACTCTGCTTCCGAGAACCTGGACTCGGCTTCTAGTTCCTGCAACAACAACAAGGAAAAAAGGCAAGGATATTTACCAAATGTACCAGCATCAGTTTATACATTAAACCCAGAAAAGCTTCACAACTACACAGATGGAGCACTTCAGATAAAATACGATTGTAGTTAAAGCATAGCATTAAGTTTTCTTCATCTGCAGTCCCTCTCAAATTTGAGACACAGTAAAAAAAAATCTAAATGTGACATGTAAATGAAAAGACTTTTGGGTTTAAAGCAGGATATGAAGTGCAACAGGAGAACTTGTAAACATATTTTACATATTCTTGTAACATTTAAAAAGGACTATTATATTTTGAGCATTGCTGTGTTGATACCGGTATGAAAACGAACATTCTGTGACTCTTTTTTGTCATTTTTATTTCTCTTCATCAGTTACTTTTATATGTTTCACTGTGTGTTAGAATGTTTTGTAGATTTGGGACTTTGAGGCCTTTGAGAGTTGATCTTAATTTGAAGGTTCATCAGTCTGTGTTAGATAATTCCTGTGCAGCCCATCTACCGTGAAATCCACTGATGCCTTTACCATCAACTACGGTAATAGTGACAATGCAGTATGGGACAGGAAACCAGAAATCAAGCTGTGTTTTAACTTTAAAACGACTACTTTTTGTCCTGAACTATAAGACTGTCTCG
Source organism: Orestias chungarensis (assembly GCA_032876305.1). Classification (NCBI taxonomy): domain Eukaryota; kingdom Metazoa; phylum Chordata; class Actinopteri; order Cyprinodontiformes; family Cyprinodontidae; genus Orestias; species Orestias chungarensis. Next base: position 633,635 of record JAVLVB010000407.1, on the reverse strand, counting down.
TCTTTTTATCAACTAATTATCAGTTTAATGTAAGCTTAGGTTACACAATTAAGATCAGCTTAAACATTTTCTGTTTGGGCGCAGATCCGTCTGAATCCCACTACCGTACCTTGGCCAGGTGGACGTGTGTCTCCATCAGCAGGTCGGGGTGATGTTTGGCCACTAAACGAATAACATCATCAAACATCCGGTTCTTCTTGTACATGGTGATGGCGAGGTCAGGCTGCCTCACGGTGGCAAACAGCCTGTGGGAAAAACGTTAGTATACAGATTTATAATTTTTTTTTTTTTGAAGTCTTAATTTTTTTTGCAGCTCAATAAACTTCAGAGGTGAAATTAAAGCAAAGAAAGCTTGAGACAGTTTACCTTTCAGCCTCCTTGAACTTTCCTTCCTTCTCCAGCTCCTGAGCTTTGCTGACATATAGAGCACTAACCTCCTCCTCAGTCATACATTTCACAGCCAGCTATACACATTAAGCAACAACAGCTTGAGTAAATCTGTCACATTCTGGTATAGATATTTAAAAAAACTGACATGGAAAAAATATAGAATTCTTTTTTATGATGGGTTGGTTTTACAAATCATAAAATTAAAAAAAACTTTAGTCCTTTCAGTGTCTTTCTTACTCCCTGACCTTGTGAGCCTCCTCCCAGCGTCCTGCTGTGGTGTGCATCTCAATTGCATCCTTAATGTGACCTCCTTTCACAAACAGCTGTTCTGCCACCTGCAGTTGAATGACAGGCATAAGCTATTAGTCCTATGGATGGATGCAACCTTAAACGGATGGATTAATGAGCACCTGGATGGATAGATGGACAAATGGATGGGTGAATGTTGGGGGGATAAATGGCCGCCTTAGTGGGTGGATAAGGAAAACAAGAATGGATGGATAGCGAGATGGATAACAAACACTTCAATTTATGGTTGGGTGGATGGATGGGTAGTTGGGCGGATGAAAAAGAAAAGAAACTTGTGGATGGAGGAATAGCAAAAACCTTAATACATGGATGGATGGATGGATAAAGATGACAACACATGGATGGATTGATAAAAAAACACTTTGATGGATGGTTGGGTGGATGAAAAAGAAAAAACACATGGATGGTTGAATAGCAAAAACCTTGATGCATTGATGGATGGAAATTTAGAAAAAACACATGAATGGATGGACGAAAATTTAAGGATGGATGCATGCATGAATAACAACCTGGATTGATTGATGGATTAAGAAAAACATATGGATGGCTGGCGGGTTGGATAAGGAAAACCCACATGGATGGATGGATGTTGGATGGATAAAAAAACCCCAGGATGGATGGATAAATGGATGGGTGAATGCTTGGTGTATGGATAGATGGATAACAAACACGTCAATGGGTGGATGAAAATGATAAAAAAACATGGATGAATGGATGTATAGATAAAGCCTTGATGCATGGATGGATGGGTGAATGGAAAAATAGAAAAACACATGGATGGATTGATAAATTTCAGGATAGATGGATGAATGACAAAAACCTGGATGGATTGATGGATTAAGAAAAAACACGGCTGCTGGATGGGTGAATGTTGGGTGTATTGATAGTTGGTTGAGTGGGTGGATAAGGAACCCACATGGATGGATGGATGGATGACTGGATAGATAATAAACAAAAAGATGGATGGATTTAAGTTGTTTCTAAAATCTAAAACTTTGAAATTAAGATTCTTGGGTGGTCGACCATTTCCTGTTGTATAAAAGTGAGACATAGACGTTGCTGCGACTTCCACTTAACAAACTTCTGTTTGAAAACTACTTTGTCTCTACATATAAATACCTCAGCTGTGACATTCCATTGTTCAGAATCTGCTGTGAATTTGAATTTCCAGACGTTTCCACGGCCAGCTGTGCTTAGTGCTTGTTATCTTAATTACTTTCTGCGAACGTGCCAGCGGAGCGATCCGACTGCAGCGGGCCGCTATTTTCAGCCGCTGACGGCGAGCGGAGGCCGCTTGGCTCAGTTCAACTCATTGCAACATGCGAAGCGCATCAACACCATCATCTTCCCTTTCCTTTGTGTTTTTTTCACAGCCTTTATCTCATCATCTTCCGCTTTTCAACAGTTACGCAGACCGGTTTATTGTGATGAAGGTACATTCAGCAAACTTTTCATTACTGCTGGAACTGCCTCAAACAAGCAGTTACATAACATGCAGAGAGACGGGAGCGTTTAAAATCAGCCACTACGGTGCGTTCAAACGTTTTAAATCTTTACGAGCGGCCACACACATTATTCTGACAGACATGTAAATCAATTAACAATGGCAAACTTTATACTTTTATTGGTTCACTTTGTAAAAAAGACACTTTTAATGGGCAGTAGAAGTTGTTTACAGCGACCGCATGACTATATATTTAAACAGAATTCAAACATAAAGCAACAATAAGAATGACTAATATCCATATAGTTGATATACGTTTTAATTTTCAGTCAATTCTGATTCATCGTAAGCTTTAAAAAGAAAAATTTGTGACGCTCAAAACTTCAAATCCACCTTTAATAACATTTTAAGACAAAATGTTTCTATTGACATGTCAGCTTCCCACATAAACACAGTTTCAAATATACATTCCTATTCAGTAAATATGTTCTGATGACGGTTTTGTTTAAGATTAAAGTTCTTTAAATAAAAAATAACGTTTAGGCACGTATTTAAGTTATTTTTAAACCCAAAAGTACTATTTTAAAACGCTCTTTTATTAGTCTGATGTAATAATTTAATCTTAAACGTAATGTTTTCATTAGAAATAGACAGAAAGTGATTACAATTAAAAGTAGTTATGGCTGAAGAAGTCCAGGGAGAGGCCTTTAAGCTTTAACACTTTGTTGAGTATAAAACACGGTGGTGGTAGCATCATGTTTCCCTGCTGATGATAACAGTTGCAAAGTAAATGGAATATGAAAAATTGTGAATTGAGTGGTACTTTTCGAATTGTTCAACACCACCATTAAATGAATGGACAGAAGGATAAAGCATGGAAACAAAGCATGTGCAATGATTGTTAGGGACTGAATAAACCAAGCTAGCTTTGACCTTCTTACTGCAAAAGTCAGGTCTAACAAAAAAAAATTCATACATTTTAAAGAACCCGACCGAGACTTTCTTGGAGAGTTTTAACCAAACATTAGTTAAAGTGTATAAAACTACGTAACCCTCTATGCATAACTTAGAATGTCAAAATTACGATCTCTCACCTCGTAGTCCTGAACGGAGGTGTAGTGCTGAGCGATCTTAACATAAAACATCTCTGCTGACGGGTCTTCCTGTAACTGCAGGATGTGGACGGCCTTCTTCCACTGTCGAGCTGCAATTGCCGCTTCGATGGCTTTAAGGGAGCAGCTGGAAAGATGACAATACAGACATAAAAAAAAAAGAAGAAAGGATTGGTGTAAGTATTTGGAAACCTTTGGTAAAAGCTAAATGTGAGTATAAGTTCAAACTTTGGTGTGAGAATCTGTGGTTTGAACTTCTCTGCTAAAACTGGGCTATATTATGAGTCTATATTATGGATTTTTGGGCAGGGTTGAGTATAATTCCTCTTATCTTTGCACCACAGTTTTGGTGAGGATTTAAAACAGGATTCATCTGTTCTCGTCTCTCTTCTCCACCTGTCCATATCCGCACCACCCACCCTGCTTCAATAAAATGATTGATGGCGGCGTCCATCTGTTTCTGTTGGACGAGGTAGTCTCCCCAGGCCTCCTCCAGCTTCACCACCTCGGCAGGAAAAGCCACACGAGCCAGTTCTACGGCTACAGCCAATAGGAAAAGAAAAAAAACTTAGAAGGAAAGTAGAGAATATTAATAACAAAAAAAAGAAAATCGTTGCACCTTTTCTGAAAGCGCCTCCTTTGCAGTAACAATCCAAAGCTCTCTGGTTATTTCTGACCTTCTCATACAGATCTCCAGCCTGGTCAAAAGAAAATAACATGAATTCACTATAATACAATGTGTCCTTATATATGGGAATTGTAGAAAAACAAAGATGGTTATAAGATGAGGAAGGGTTCAAATCTGCAGGAACATCAAATTAAAACTGCTGAGTTCAGACAATTTTTACAAAAAATAAAATAAAAAAATCAATGATTCTTTAACAAAATCAAAACTGTAATAAAGCCATCCTACGTATAAAAGTGGTAAATGATGTAGGAATGAGGAGTCTGGATAAAGTTCTTTCAGTTTTGGTCGATTTAGGTGGCCAGTGTGGACTAAAGCGGTAGTGTTTTAGCCTGAAGGAGGACTTCATTACCCATCAGCACCAGCGCATAATGTGGTAAAATCCTGAGCTCTCAGTCGCCTGCAGCTGGACTGAAGTACATTTTTGTTTCCAGTGTCTGTGTGAAGGATGAATACCGATGAGGTGATGAATCTGATTGTGGTGAAAAAATGTCATATGATAATGTTGAAGATAAGAAACGGGGGAAGTGACGTATGCCATAAAGCAGTCAGCTCATTTGTAGTTGTTTCGTGTGGCAGGGTTCCTGCCACGCTCCTCAAAGTTGCTCAGTGCCGGTTAAAGCGATACGAACTCCCTTGGCTCATGACAGAGGCGTCATTCAACGAGCTGTAAGTCGAGGTATGATCACAAAAGATTTGATGAAGGTTGAAAAGTTACTTAGTGTTGCTTTAACAGTGACTGGCCTGTATCAGTAGTTAGCATTTAGTCACAAATTACACATCAACATTCAGAAATCCCAGTTCCTTTACTTGTAACCCGAAGAATTTCTAAACTTAAGTTTAACGCAAGACAGCCTTATCACAAGTTAACTAATAAATGGTTACAATTGCATAAATAAATAATTTCACATTTTATGATTATCTGAAATACTTAAATAAATATTAGACTTGGAAAATATGTATTGTTCTGTCAAAAAACAACAAATTAAACCCCCTCCTGAACGTTAGCATGTCCAAATATGGAAACCGTTGGAAGCAAGATGTCATACAACCTCATTTTATCTAGATAGTGACGCTCGACTACTTGACACTATCATTAGTTTGTGTGAATTTTAAAAAAAAAGGCTTATAAAATTGTTTATTATTTTAAAAGATTGCATGTATTAAAATGTAATAACATTTATCTAGCATAAAAGTGAAGATCTAAAGTTTTATAAATATTGATACATATATAATTGATCATAAAGTTAAGTCTGCCTTGGTTTAGGCTTTATTTACCTGTATAAAAATAAATTTAATATATGAAATAATTGTCTTGCCTAAAAACAGGAAGTGTCTGAACTTTGGTTCGTTTTCAGACCCCAAATAAAGTATGGCTGAAAGATTTTCTTAGGAAAGCACAAGAGCTTTTATGTAAACATCGACAAAAACACAGAAAAACAACAGACAGACGGATAGAGATGAAGTGGAGCTCAAAATAACGAGGAGCACTGTTGCTCTCGTCCTGAAAGCTCTCCTCTCCTGGCGCCTGTTAGGAGAACCGAGAAGGATGAGAGCAGAACGAACAGGCTTGTTGGATTTTAAGAGGAGAAATATATTACCAATGCAGAATAACACTTAGTAAAAACACACATCGCTCACTCTCTCATAAAACTCTCCCTTCATGAGAGCGGCAGTGATGCGACTGATGGTCTCAGCGCTGCTGGAGACATCTGGGCGGCTGATGGCCAGACGCGCAGCTTTCGCTGGTAGTCCAGCTTTCAGGTAGAGGGCGATGGCGGCCTGGAAATCTCCTTCGCCCTCCTTCACTTCGCCGGCCTTCTCGTCTTGATCCGTCTCTGTCAGCCACTGGTAGTAGTTCCCGCGCAGGCTGTTGAGCTCAGGGTGATTCTGTTGTTTAAGAAGGAGTAGAAATGTATGTGATGACTTCAAGCAGAAAAGTTTTAGAGGGTCTAACTATTGCTAAACATTCACAAACCTCTACATTTCACATACAACCACAATTAATTAAATGGCCATGACACCTAAAGCTAAAAAACAAGTCAAAGTCACCTTCTTTTTGGTAACCATGGCTATTAAAACAGGGTCGCATTGTACAAAAATCAATTGCTATAGACTAATAGTTGGATATAGGCTCTACTATTATATACAATTTATTTCAGTTTTTTTTACACATCTTTAACAGAAGAAAAGACATTTTTTATTGATGTTGTATGTCTTAAAAATATCCTTCTAAAATAGGTTTGTTTTGATATTGATAGTGCTTTCAACCCTATGGAGACTCAGATCTTATATGTATTCAGATTACATTTAAATTATTATATTGTTTGAATAACAACCGGTTAGTATCATACTTCTTCCAATATAAAATATTTGGATGAAGTACTTTTGGCTTTTGAAAGAACTCAAATTAATACGGAACCCAGGTATCTAAACAAAATCATCGTATTTAGATATTAATGGAAATTTTCGTTTGAATCCAATTAAATCAGGACTGTATGCATCTATTCTAATCTTGTAGATTTACTTTGGCTTCAGCCACAGCAATACAGTCATCCCACATGTGGAGCTCTTGGTACATCTCTATGGCCTCATCAATGGCGTTCTGTAACAAACAAAACATCAAATATTGTTCTTAGTAAGCAACACACTGGCAGACTGAGTGATTATACGCCTGTGACTTGGTTCCTAATACCTGTTAAAATGGTTCCAGAGATGGTTTGAAACCCTCATTTCTCATACTATTATCTATTAAACCAATTTTTTGTTAGTCACACCAACCTGCTCCATGTAATGCATCTCGGCCCGTTTAAAGTTCTTATCCAACATGGCCATGTGAGCCCGGACTTGGTAAAATGACATCCCATCTTCTCCCTGATTACAGGACACACATTAAAATCAGCTGAAGAAAGCATGATAGATGGAAAATAAAGAAAAGTGGACAGAGTCTATATATAGTGATAGATAGTTTTTATAGCGATAAAAGTTTTTTTTGTTCATAATTACATGAAATCAAGTTTAAAACACACCATTTCCTGTGAAACCTTGTCTGCGATCTGATTTGTCTGGTGTAGGAAGCGAACAGTTGACATGTCACCCAGAGCCGCAAAACATCTGCAAAACCAGAAGAAAAACGAGAAGAGAATAATCAAAGCAAGTAAGAAGAGCAGGTGGTGAGAGTGATTAAAGAGCAGCAAAGGCTGATCGAAGGTCTAGAAACCTAAAAATGTAATGGAGTAGGATAAATACGAGCATCAGGCTAATGAGCCACTGCAACTCTGAGATTCTAAGAAACAGAGACGTTTGCATTGGGTGACTTTATTACCGACTCTTTCTGAACTGTTGCATCAGATTAATGAAGAAGTAATAAAGAGAAGGAAAGTTAAATAATAAAAACAAAACCTTTCTAGTGATTATTTATTCATCCCCTTCCTCATTAACATCAGCTTCCCTCATTAAGGGAACACACTCCAGACAAAAAAGCAATCCTTTCTCAGATTTTGTGCTTTATACAAATCCAGCCAAAGCCTAACAAACAGCATATTCATTATTAATGACAGAGAATTCATATTTGATGAGTTTTGTTTTTTTTACAACGGAGAGAAAAACAAGAAGAGAGAGAGAGACAGAACAAGAAATCGATGGAAAATTAAAAACCGTCTGATGATAAATGAATTGGGAGGTTGGGACGAACCATCTGCCGTGAGCTTGTGTTTAATTGTGTTTTTCCGGACATTGCAGAGAATGTAATTATGCATGTTTACAAAACTAAACTCCAAAACTCCTTATTCTCCCAAATTAAGAGAATACAAGCTGCACAAGAAAAGCAGCTTGACTTTTAGCCTATTTCTGTCCACGCATGTTGTTGCCCTGCTGACCTTTCTGCGATGTGCAGCTGTCGCGCTTCTACAGCCAACTTGCTGAGTGTCTTCCACATTGCCTCAGTCTCCGGTGACATCTCCAGAGTCTCCAGAAACGCCGTTGCTCTGGATACAAACAGAAGGATGGCACACGACTTTAAACTTGGCAAACAGTCAGTAATGACAAACCCCAGGTCTTCTGTTAGATCTTTACCGTATAATTCATCCATCAAACACAGATTATCTGCTGCAGTTCTTATAACTTCTAAGTTAAATCATTTCTATGGTTGTAGTGAAATTCCAAGAACAAATCCGAGTAAATAACTCTAAAGCTCAAATATTTATATTTGCAGGAATAGCATTTTTATTCTGTTTTATTCTATACAAGAGTATAAAAAAATTATATCCAGCCTACTTTTACTTTGGTTCCATTAGTAAAATCCATTATAACTAGTTTCCATTTGAGGTCACCAAATAGGTAAATTAAGTTAACCTGTGTGAAATCTATTCTCTTTGAGAAATACGCTTTTCTGTTGGTTGTGGAGACGTTTAAAAAAAAGGTTAGGTTAGATTAAAATACCAAGAGCTTTGAAAATCCTAGAGAAAACTGTTTAACTACAGACCTTTCTCTACACAAACTGACAAAAAAAAGATTTAGCGGCACAGACTCATAGTTCAAGTTAATTAGAAAAATACTACTTTTGTATACTTACAATATGGGAAGAAGAAAAATGTTACACATGACCCATTTAGGTGAAACATGACACATATCGTGAAGGTGCGTTGGTCAGATGAGATGAAAATTAAAATTCAAATGTTTTTTCCTCGCTTAAGAACTGTATCTTTTAGCATAAAGTTAAAAAGCACGATAAAACCTGATAGAGGCTGCAGAAGACTTTAGCCAGAGGCAGAGGTTCACCTTCCAACAGGGCAACAACCCTAAACTTGCATCCAGATATACAACAGGATGGTTTAAATCAAAGCATTTCTGTGTGCCAGAATGAACAAACCATAGTAAAAAAAAATAAAAAGCAAATGAGAATCACTTCTAGAATCATCATAATTTTCAAAGACTAGGTTAGATTTCAAGATTTATATATTTGCAACCCAGTTACTCCATAAAAGGCTTGAAACTCTAATTGTAGTAACTGAATCAGATGGTCGGTGATGGGGTAGTTACTTAACGTTTTAGTTGAGGTAAAGGTAATATAAGTCATTTTAACACATAAAAAGATTAATTTATTTAAAATAAACCCGAAGAGAGTCATTCTAAAAAAAATAAAAAATACAAAAATCAGCTGCCACTTCTTTGAATTAGGAGGTGAGTTATTCAGTTCCTCTCTGTGATGAGGAACCCTTCACAAGAGACTCCTCTTGAAGGTGTCCAAGCCCCGACATGTTGAGGAGACACATTAAATCTCCCAGCTGGCCTGAGAGGGCTGAGGAAGAAACACGAGGAGAGCGGGAGGAAGCTGAGGGATAAAAGGACATCTGGGTTCTTCTGCTCGCCCTGCTGTGAGGCAATGATTCACACTAAGGCATGGATGGATATTTAAACGGCGCCACATTCATCCTGAGTGCCATCTTCTCCTTTTCTTCCTCTGGGAAGTGAGGTCTGAACCTACCTGTCATAATCTCCGTCATCAATTGCCGTCCCAAACTCGATAAGGCCTTCGTCCAAAGTGTACGTCACGGTGTTGACGCCCTCTGTCACTATCACTTCTGTCCTTCCATCGACTCTTTCCAGGTCCACGATGTCGCCCTGAAAGGAAGAGGTCAGCTTTAGTCCCCAAGTCTTTGCAACACAAGTAAAGGAGCTTTTCTCAAAGAGGAAAGTCTTAAAACTAGACAGGGTGTGTTTCTCAAGGACTAAAACTGGAAGAGGAGCCAGGTAACAAAAAGATCTGCCGAGTTTAAAAACAATCTAGCAACCAATGTTATACCTGCGGGGTTTAAAATGTGAGAACGATAACGTTACATCCTACTCAGCGATAAAGGAGTTTGCAATAAAGGGAGCCTCCAAACTCGGGTTAGTACTGAAATCTGCATCTTTAAACTTGTCTGCTGCCTCGACATTTCTTGTGTTTTTTGACTACAAGTCCTGTCGAGTCCCTGGGATTTTGTATTGCCTTCGTTCTCCTATAAAAGTTTTCAAATTTCCTCCCACTGTGTTTTAGTCTGAAATTCTGGGTCCGTTTTTTACAGTTGTAGAATAATTTTAGGATTTTGGTTCTTCTGACTTGGTTTAACTGTGTCTTAAAGGGGATTCTGTATTGTAATTTTATCACGAGCGGTTGTAATCCCAACCGTCTTGTTCATGGTGGGAAGTGGGTGAACTGTTCATCTGAGGAAGGGTGACCCTTTAACCTTGAAGGATCAGTCTTTGGGGGGGAGAAGACAAGTTACTTTGGACTGGTCATAAGGGAGGGGGTAAAAGACTATAAAATACTTGTAGGTTGCTCGTTGAATTCAGAATCTCATGAATGCTCTTGCTTGTATGATGCTCTCCTACAGCTGAAGAATTAAAGCTTATCCGTTTGTTTCTAACTGGTTGTCTCACCTGTTTTTTGTTTTTTTTGAAGGGGTAACTTGCTACAACACAGTCATACATGACAATAAACAAAGGGGCTGTCATAAAGTTTATGCACACATTCGGTTTCAACTGCACGTGATCTGGGATTGAGATGTGCGACGCATCACCTTAATGGGGAACATGGTGATGCTCTCTGGGCTGTCGATGCTGTACCAGATGCAAATGTTGCCCCTGTTCTGGGCGACCACCACGTCACTGCCGGGCACCCACTGGACGTACGAGCAGAAGCTGAGCAGCGTCGTCTTCACTCCGGACTCGATGTCATACAGGTGGAGCTGAACAGGACAAGTGTTATAGGACAAGCAGATCTTCAGGCAAATAAACTAAATACAGTATCACTGTATGCTTCTCTCACAGTTTTTTTTAGATATGAGTGAATATTTGGTACTAGGCTTGATAGGAAGTAGTTATCCACCTGGATTAGGATGGATGGATGGATGTTTTACTTGTAAGCACAGTCAGTCCTAACTAATGGGGCTCCAGGAAACATGGTATATATAAGAGAAACAAACTAAGCAATATATGGTATACAAATTAAGTGAACATGTGCTTATTGTTAATTTAATAATAACAAATATTAAAAACTGTTCACTTTTTATCCAACTACAAAACAATCCAAAATTTAGAACAAAAATAATAGACAGTTTATGAAGCATCATAATTCCCTGGTGACCAAACTGCTACTCAGAAGAGCCAAAGGGCATGTTGTGGATGATGGATGCAGCTCTGACAGCAGATAAGCCCCAACTAAGGATAAATGGTTTTTTTCCTGCTATATGTGTCATTTGACCGCTGTAATTCACTGCCCGGAGGTCTTTATCTCGGTTATCAGTCTTTGGGCCCGTCGGGGCGCTGAGGTTTTATTCTCACCCGCAGTTTCTTGTCCCTGAACAGCAGTTTGCGTCCGGTTTCATTGAGCTCCAGCCAGTCAATCTTGGAATCGTGGTTGATGGTTCCCAGGTTGTAGCCTCCAGCCAGGTCCACTGAGAAGAGAAAAACAACAACAACAACAACCCACAGATTAACTGAGTGGCTGCCAGTCAGCCAACATAATGCTATATACTGGGTTTTGTTTTGGATTAAAAATCCGCCAGCTATGCATTGCACTATTAACTACCTAGTATGACTTGGATGTAGAAGAGAATGAATTACGTGTCTGAACACTGAAGCGTTGTTATTTTAGGGGGTTTTTCCGGTAAAAACTACGGTATGATTAATTTCTGTGAAGTCCCAATGCTAATCAATCTTTGAGAAATAATTAGGAATATTTCTTTCAGCAAAAACATTAACAAGGATGTTGATCAATAGCCCTGGAACAAATCTGTAATTGGTTTCAAGTTGCTTAAATGCACTCATTCTTAGATTTCATGATTAAAGCAAAAACAAAAACAAAAAACTAACTTTTTTTGTGGTGAAGAATTAAGGTCTTTAAAATTGGTAAAACAACAAAAAAATAAAAATAAAAAGGCTAAACAAAGATAACCTTTTAACTACTAATAAGAAACATTGATTTAGCCACAAAATAGGTTTACAGAGCTAGAATAAGTCATCTGTGCTTTCCAGGAAATTAAAGTATTTGCTTTAAGTTTCTGGTTTAACATAGATACAGTACGGAGGCCAAACTTTAGGACTTCTTTAAATCTTGTTTTTACTCAAACTCAATCTGTGTAACAAGATTGAAAGTTAAGTTGGTTCGATCAATCAACCAATCAATAAATCAATTAAAAGAAATAGATATTTTAACATTTCAGTCAACATTTCCTGCTATTAAAAGATTATGTTATCTTTAAGATGGCTATTGAAAAAAAAGTTTATTTTTGATGGTTAAGTCCTTTTTTGTTCCAAGCAAAGCTCACAGATGTTCAACCAAATTGACAACTCAACAAGTTATGAAGGTTAGCATTACAATTTCCACAGGTAGGTCAGTCTAAGTTTGGTCTGCATACGTTTATCTACGAAATAACAGATTTTCTGGATTTAATCACAGGTTTATGTTAAAAAAAGTGAGGGCTGGTATAGAGGATAAGTTTCACATATTTTACGTAAAAGCCCCTAATCACTTTTGTGTTAACTGATAAGTGTAGAACATGTTTTCTTTTTGTTTGTTTGTTTTTTTCACTGCTGTGTATTGATAAAAGATCTGAATTTTCAGGTAACAAAATTTGGACTTTATTCAACGAGACAACAAAACAATCAGATATACCTTAAAAAGCTCTGCTTTAAAATACGCTTTTTTTCCATAATTTAAATGACTAAAATTGCTATGCAAGCCGTCAAACTAATCATATTAACACAAAGAAAAAATAAATTTAAAAAACTGGCAAAACAATTGAATTTTTTTTCAACTTTTTTCTTCTTTATTTTTTTAATACGAGTGATTTTATCCAAATGACGTTGTTTTTTCAAACCCACTTTCTGAGATATTATTGCCAGCAACTCAACATTCCTCCCCTCACCCAATCTTTTATTTTGGTTCATGAAGAACACCTATATCAGTTTTTCTCTGTTTCTTTTAGTGTTTTATGTCTTCCAATTACTAAACTAGGTTTTGGTTCTGCTTGATTATCTTGCTGTTAAAGGGGAGTTTTTCCACTCCACTGTCGCCACGTGCATGCTCAGTATGAGAGATTTCTGTAAAGTGACCGAAAACGATGCAAGCTATTGTCTAGGGTCGCAGCACGCTGGTGCAGTAGAAGTGAATGCTGAAGGTCAATGTTTTCCAACCTAAATAATAAAGTGAGCTCTATGTAATGCTTGATAAGATAATTTGGAATGTATGCATGATTGAATCAAAATTATTTTTATTTTAAAATGCCTTTAGATGACTTGTGTTTTGAATTGGCGCTTTATAAATAAACTACACTGAAACCAAATTGAACTTCTCACCAATGGCAATCGTCTTTAAGTCAATGAGGTAAGCAAGCTTCTTGTTGTCCTCCACTCCTCTCTGCTTCCTCTCATTAAGCCGAACACTGGAAATACACGGAAAACATGCCAATCAGTTATAAAATGAGCGTTTTTACATGAAAGGATTCAATTTACAATCAGCAGATTATAATTTATCGCCCATTAAGTAATCACAGGAAACAAGTGCTTCTGATGTTTATTGAAAAACCGAGTCCAGCAACAAATGAGCGGTAGACGGCGTACAGTTGAACCTCGTGCCTCATTAATATTTACATCCTCATCTGCACTGCTTTATGATAGCTTAGATTCCTGCAAAGCTCAATATCACCATCTAATGGTCAGAGAATACTTTTTTTTATACAAAGAAGGTTGTGTAGTTGCCTACTCTGCTGCAACTTTTTTAACTTAACACTGAAACTATGTACACTTAGATGACAGAATTGTTTATTTTCCATGTTCAAAACTACAGCATGGCTTTTAACCTTGCAGGGGCATTTTGAGTGACTCGCTGATTTGCATTTCAGCGGTCAGATGTGTTTAATACCAAAACCACGCCTACCTAATGAGATGCAGATTCATGAACTCTGTCCTGACTGATCCCAGGATCTCGTTGTTGCTGTATTCCACCAGGCTCAACTCCCCAGCGTTAAAAATCATGCACACCTGATAAGCAAAATCATTGCTTCATGAATACACATATTCTTCTTCTAGTTTGCATCATGCAGTCTTTGGTGTTTTTTTATGAACTTACAGTTTCATTTTCAAAAAAGAACTTTTCATTTCCTCCAGAACCGAGCCAAGGCACCTGAGGGAGAAGAAAAGAAAAGCTAATTAATTACTGTAGCACAAAACAGCCTATTTCTTCCTAAAAAAAACGTGTTTCTTTAAAACTACTTGCTTCTTATTTTAAATACTACAATAAAATGGCAATTTTTTCTTAATATTTATTTAGCTTTTTACCAAAAAATCTACCTTTTTTATTTAAAAATGTTCTTTTTTTTATTTAAGTTGTTTATAAGAAACAATAGAATTTGTTTATACAGCTATTTTTATTTTATAAAAATGTAAGAAGCATTGTTGGTTTGTACGAAAATATGCAGGATTAGAACCTCGCTTAGTTTGTTGGTCAGCAGGTCCCCGAGCAGAAGCGTGTTTGAGGTGTGAGCCACCAGGTAGCGGTCTTTTCCCATGATCTTGACTTCTTCTATCTCATAGCCATAGTAAGACTTCAGCACCACTCGCGTGCCAGAGGAGAGGTTCCTCACGATCACCTGGAAGGAAGCAAAATGTCGAACATTAATCAGCTAAATAAGTAGATTTAAGTTGGGTTGTTCTATAAATTTGGCAGCTTAATTCTAAGTCATTCTAATTTTAAATTAAACTTTAGGTTGTAACAATCAGAGCTGCTTTTCAGCTGCTGGCCAGGGCTTTTATAGACACATTTGATCCACAAATAAAATCATTAGGAACCATGCCTTCTTTGGTCCGATGAGATCGAGACTCAACTTCATGGCAAGAAAAACCCAAACTACTGTAGGTTTGACTTAAAACAAAGCTTGAGGACATGGAAAGAGTTCACAAGTTCTTAGATGTTCTGGGAAGAGCACTCATTTAGACACCAGAACAACTTTGTGAGATCCAATGAACCCCACCTATAAACTAAAAATTGCTTCATCATTGGATTGTTAAGAGGAATGTTTTTATATGCATTTATTTATAATGGATAGGCACCTGTTAATATGTGAGCTGTGGATTTATTTGTGCTTTTGTGCTGGTGAGTGTTTCTACCTGACTCAGGCCAACGTAGGTCATCTCAAACTTGTTCTTATAGATGGTTCTTCTCAAGCAGCAGTCAAACAGCTCTACTCCGCCACACAGTGTTCCCTGGCAGGACACAACCACAGAAGCATGGTTCAGATTTTTGCCATTGTTATGTATAAGAAGCCTGTGTCCGTGAATAATTCCCATCATTACAAGAAAGGTTTGCTAGAGAGCTGCAGAACAATTATATTGACAAAAAAAACAACTGATGTTTAAGTCAGATTTCTGATACAAATGTTGACTCACAGCACAGAGGCGCGATCCATCCTTCTTCCAGGCCAGGCTGGTGATGGTGTAGAGGTTTGTGATCTCTTTGGGTTTGGCTTCATCCCACACGTTTCTCCTCGGCGCCCAGTTAAAAACTCGCAGCCTAAACAAAAATAAAACCTTCGCAGTTACAGATACGTTAAAAAAAAATTCATATTCTGTTTCAT
>JAVLVB010000407.1:585387-617980 GCA_032876305.1 Orestias chungarensis | reverse complement strand
TTTATTTTTTTTTTTTTTTTACGTAAAGTAAAACCTTTTCCATTCAGAAGTACCTTCATTCACTACATTTATTCATATTGCTTAGGTTTTTATAGGAGTCAACAGAGCCAGGTTGGTTTGGGTCACTATTGTCTTGGCTCAACCCTGCATGGGTACAGATATTGCAGTATATGTCTCGTGGTGTAGGAGACTCTCTGTGAAATCATAAGCGATGTAAATGCAGTTCAGGTGGTGTAGTAGTATCCATGGAAACTCCCGATCTGACCATATTAATATAATAACATTTTCAGAGCTAAAAAAAAAAACTGTAGAATCTCAAGGAAAACGAGAAATAGAACCACTGTACCTAAAATGTGATGTTATATTGTACAAACATAACCGTTTTCAAAAAAATCTAGCTCCATTTTTCTTATGCTTGGTTGGCAGCTCTGCGCTTCCATGGTAACACGGAGGGAGACAGACTCAAACTGACCGGTCGAAGCTGCCGAACACCACGGACTGCCCGCTGGGGCTGGTGACCGCCACTGTGAACTCCATTTCTGATCGGTCCCGGCTGTAGTCAAAGTTCTGCAGGACCTGGCCTTCCCTGCTGTACGCCACCAACTTCTTATCGCAGCCGCCCGCCACGATGCTGTTTGCACCCCAGGCCAGAGCGTAAGGAGGGCACGGGTGTGTCAGCAGCTTACCCTTGGATGCAAAACAGAAACATGAAAACCCCGAGGACATCAAGAGTGTTTAGTAATCGATTAAATTTAAGGGAGATCTAATCAGTGATCACCTGGGACTCCCCTGAGCCTTGATCATCAAAGAAGTAGCGTACGACAGTTCCATCAGCGTGACCAGAGAGGACACCCTTACCAGAAACACTAACACAGAGGTGGCTTGTTACTGTTAGCAGTGTTTGCAGAGACAAATATGTAAAATCATTTGTATAATAGGCAACGCTTATTAGAAACATACCGTACATTTCAAATTGGTATGGTGTAAATGATGAAAACTGGTTAAGATGTGCAAAAATGCTTAAAGAAAACAAGATATTTGCAATTTCCAGATTTTTTTCACCTCCTATATTAACTTCCTCACTGCATGCGATTTTAAGATAAGCTCGGTTGGATATCCCTAAATTTCAAGAGCGGGAGGTGATGCTACTACATTAGATGTGTTTTTAGGGGTTTTGGCACATCTTTACCAGGTCATGCTAATAACTGTAGGTATAAGACATTTACTTAGATGCCAGAGAGACAACACACGACTCTGTGGTGTAGATGGTTGAGGATTTATTTGTCTGGGTGTTGGCCAGGCGGACCTGAGGAAAAAAGGGTCATAACAACTTATTCACTTTACAATAACTTTGCATTCAGCATGATATAAACCCATTCTGTCTTGAAACAAATCAAACATAAATCTGTAGAAGGGTATATAAGATCTAAAATAAGCAAAACTTTGTTAACACACTTTTTGTGCAGTTTTTTGTGTGCAAGGAATCCATCATCATTCATTATGGAGGACTTGACCATAATTGCAAACTACAAAATGAAAAAGATCTCCTAACCAACCAGAGGGTGAAGACGTCTGTTTTTCACAACACTCGTTGTGTGAGCCAAATTTGTAACCTTGGTTTTATTTTGATTCTGCCCGGTCATTCGAATGCTTTTCCCAAGGACTCCCCGTTAATGATTAGCCACATTTTTAAACCAACAGGGATAAAACTTTAGGAGCAGATTCTTCTTGCTTTGTCTCCAATGTCTTGATTCTGTGGATTCATTTAAGAAGCTTCTAAAGTCTTATTTACTCAGACTGGATTTTAGCTCGTTTTACACTGAATGATCTTATATGTGCTCTGCTTGTTATCTTCGGTCTTTACTTTTTATTATGAACCCATTTGGGGGATTTTCTGACCTGTGATGAGGTGCTAAATGAATAAAATGTACTTTCTTTACCCAACAAAAAAACTGATGAAACCTGAGGGAAACTGAACCCAGAGCATGATACTTCCACCTCTTTGCTTCACTCTGGACAGCTCAGGCTCAGTTTTGGTTCTATACCAAACATACTATTTAGAAATATGGTTCAAAAGTTCAAAATTTGGGACAGCAAAAAGATTTGGGGGAGATTTTACTCAGGCGTATATGTTTAATTTGGGGTTAGAAGAAAATAGTTCAGTCTATTGACCTTCTTTACTTAGTTAGTATTTATTAAGAGTACAAGAGATTGATGTCTCATGTAGAAAAATTAGTCCTTCTTCCCTCCAAGCATCCTCCCTGATCACTTTCAGGGCGCTCTTTCAAAAACAATTTAGATAACTTTAGCTAAAGGTAGCTAAAGGGAGAAAATTAATCTATTGACTGGTTATTTGAACTAAAGAAGACCGAATGCTGAAACGCGACAAAAGGTTGCAAGTTTTTGCAACCAGGTTATTGCAGTACTTTTTTTCTTATTGTTCCTTGTGTGCATTTGTTTGTTTTTCTTACTTAAAACTGTGCAGACCAATTGTCAAAAAATAAGTGGAAAAGATTTCTAAATTATTTATCATCATCTCGCTGATTTACATTCCAAAATTGTCTATTTTAACAGATAAGTAAAAAAAAATACAGTGCAACTACACGTCCTTCTGTACGATATTTTTTCTCTGGACTGGAGTGTTTGTGACTCACCTTGCCGTCAACTAGTCCGTAAACAATAGCACTCTCTGTAGGCCACAGCAGGCGAGTCACGGCGCTCTGGAACACAGTGTTAAGCTTAAATTCACCCATCTTTGCTGTAGAGACTGAAGCTTTCAACAGAGTTTAAAAAAAAGCAGGAAAATCAAACTTTCTTCAGGTGTTGCTCCATGTCGGATATCAACCTTAGTTAAAGCAATTTCAGACGCAACACATTTTAGAAAGCCAAGCTTTTGGGACAAATTTGAATAAATCAAGAGGAAAGTGTCGTTTCTAAGGTTAGGCCTGAAGGTAAGAACAACAGATCTTTATATTTTGGCCCGAACTGACAGCTTCATCAGAGACGATGACATTGCTTTACCTGTCAGCCACAAATAACAAGCTTTAACCCATCCCCAAAATGGGTGGTCTGCCCACATTTGACCCTGAAGCTTTAATAAACCAAGATGCCACGCTAGGAATTTTAAGAGGAACGGCAAAATGCTTGGTCGCAAAAATACAACATTTGTTCCAAGCAAATGCTCCATAAATGGAGGCTACACTCCTGGACACACTTGTTTGAGGTTTGATTCCTGGCTTCAAGCCATTTGCTTCATGCCTTCCCCTTCTTTCTACCCCTTGTCCAACGTTTGTTGAATAAAAGCTAGTAATGCCATAAAAACCTTTTTAAACAAGTTCCTATCAGCATCAACCACCGTTTATAGCTGAAATTCATGCTCTGTGTCTCTTTACTCACCGTCTGAACAAATTTGTTGCAGATGGCTTTCTTGTCCCCCCTATGAAGAATAGAAATAATATGAAAAACTGTGAGCATGGTTCCAACTTAGTGCCACAAATTATTCATAAAAAAAAAAAAAAGATTTTTTCAAAAGAAATAAAAAAAAACTTTATCATGAAATATTTCTGACATTTCTACAGGGGCAAGTTTTTAAACGTGAAACCAGCAAAACAGGTTGATGGATGTATTTGATTTTTAGAAAATGGGGAAGAGCTTACAAATATTTTCAACTGTCTTTCAACTTTCTTTTTATACTTCCAGAACAAAATCCTACTGATAATTGTACAGCTTTAAAATTCCAGTCATATTCAAACTCAAACTATCAAGGTTTTCCAGTTATGAAATGACTTATTTTTACCTTTTGTAAACACTTGCTAAAAATATTTTAGTTCTTCTAATGTAACTTAAACAGAATGTTTTTAAATAATAATAATAAAAAGAGAACCCAGTGTTTTAATCAATCAAAAAAAGCTGAACAACACAGTGCAAAACTGCTCAAAGAGAAAACTTAAACAGCTTTTATATTTGCCGGTTTATACATTAGCAGTCATATCACCAGGGATGCTTTCTTTTGTGTTAGCTGAGGGCACCACCTCTATCCAGCAAGCTGAAAATTACACTGCATGAAACCCAGGATTTAATGGCTTTGAAAACATGGATATTAGACAGGATCAAAGAACAAGGAGATTTTAAGAGGGCTTTTGGCAGTTACATACAATTTATATATTAAAAGATAAGATAAGGAATGTTTTTTTATAATAATCTTACACAGAATTGTATTATTTTAAAAGCATAATCATCCTTTTTTTAATTTCTTTTCTCTGCCTCCTTTTATGTGTACCTACACAGATTTTCAAGTTCCGACAAAACTATTCCTGTATATCTGAAGACTCGTGAACTGAGACACTAAACTAAGATGAACTGACTTACCAATCCTCCCCGATTCTGTAGACGTAGATAATGTTGTCCGACTGACCTATGGCGATTTTGGTGGAGTCAGGCGAAAACACCATGTCATTGACGACATAGCTCTGTTTTCCATACTGCCAAAATCCAAAATACCTACATGTTAATGCAGTTAACCCTAACATAGTCAAAATAATAACATTTACATATATTTCGGCATTACATTTCCCCACATATGGACAAGACTGTGTTGGTGAGGTTACAAGCAGATACATGATCCACACAATAACCATTTCAAAAAGCGTTTTATATCAGCTTGTGGATATTTAATAATTAGAAGAAACAATTTTAGTTAAGTATGCAACTTATTTATTAAATAAAAGATAAATGGAATGTTTTTCTAACTAAATATAAGCACTTTTATGTATAACATTGATAAAATGTTAAATCCTCAGCAAACGCAATAATTAGTATGAGAAAAATGTCATTTCCAATTTCAAGTAAATATATATATTTTTTTATTAACTGCCAGTCATAATCATCCAGTTAACAGTAACGATGATATTCAAACGTGCAGTGATGCATATCGATATTGAGCAAAAAACAGTTGTATCTCCATTTTTTGTTGTTTTGTTTTCTGGCATAAATCTGATCTATTATTCTCGGAGTAGTTATTTATTAATTTAGTTTTCAGTTTGTCAGCAGTTTTTTTTTTTTATGATAATTTACTTTAGCAGGTTTAACACTAAATTCAGAACTCTAAAACCTTATCCCAGGAATATACATAGGTTTCTGTATTTAATTTAAACAGCGTGTGTGTAAAGCCAGATTTAACTACATGCTAGGCTGATAAAGTGATTGTTTTTCCTGCTTTGCATGTGTCCCACCTTGGCGTCCAGAGGTTTTGTGGAGAACTTGTCTCTCCTCTCTCCCTGCTCATCATACAGAAGCACAACTCTGTCCACGGTGCAAACAGCAAACCTGCTGTTGTTCGGCGCCCAGGCCATGCAAGTCACTTTAGCAGCACCGTCCTGTATTAAATACATAGCATAAAAAATGGCTGTTTATTTAAATGCTAACAGTTATGCTAACTAAACCTGAGGCATAATTCTAACCGTATTCAAGTAGCTAATTTATCATTAAAATATTATTTAACTATTATTATTATTTATCAATGACATAAAATTACGCTCACACAAAAAATATTAGGAAATTTCAAATGATATTATATGGTAGACACATCTTAACTGATGTAAAGCATCCGCTAACGGTAGCTAGCCTGCCCGCCTTTAAAACTTACCTGCGGGGTTAAAAGTGTCTTAATGTGCTTCAGCTGCATTCTGGAAACTATTAAAGGAAGCCCAAAGATAATTTATCAGCGCTGAGGTAATGATTTAGAGCTCGGTCGTCTCTCTGACCAGCTCAAGGATCGCAGCAGCTAGCAAGGACGACATCTTAGTAAACAGACCCGTGGTCTCCTTGGTTACAGCGCTGGGAGGCGAGGTGTGGTGCTTTCAAAGCACGTAGAGACGTAGGAATTTCGAGTGAGAAAATATAAGTAATAGGAAAGGGATCACTTTTGTAGAACCACGATATAATATTGTATTAGGGCAAATGTAAGTTGATGGCTCTGATTTAAGCTAATCATTAGACAGTTTGCAAATATATTGACATAAAAAAGAAATCGTTAAAAGGGGTAATGGAGATGCCGGGGATTGAACCCGGGGCCTCATACATGCAAAGCATGCGCTCTACCACTGAGCTACATCCCCTCCCAGGCTTCTTTGTCATTTAAAGTATTTAAAGAGTTGACACAGGAATAGCGTTTTAAGCATTACAGTCTAAGCAAATTTGGTGTCGAGAAAGACCAATTTTGGTCCTCATTACGTCATTACCGGAAACGAGCTAAATGCACTTACAAATTAAAATCAAGGCTGAGAAACAACGATTTGTTTTTTCTTTTTAAACATTTAACCTTAATTTAACTAGGAAGTGCAACTGAGATTCACAATCTCTCTTTCAACAATTTACATTTTCATGCTAAAAAAAAAGTACAAAATGTTAAAAGCACAATGAGCAGGTCTCCATCACAACTTTCTTCACAGTAGTTTTAAATTCATTAATAAACTTGATCTCTTTCTGTAGATTATTCCATTCCCAAGTTGATGATGAGGAAAATAAGTTTTGTCTTTTCCAATTTCGCAAATTACAAAGCAACAGGTACCAGAGAAACTGAGAGGAGGTTCCAGAGGTACAGAGAAGATGAAGATGCAGCATGCATGTAGAATATATCTCCATATCTAATTACAGTTTTCTCTTCTTATAAACTACACTTTACGTCTAATATTCATGACATGGATCAACCACCTCAGCCTTTTTTTAATACAAATGATTGATATTAATATTTTATACAAAAATAAATATCTATATGTTTATTATCTGCTTTCCCTTGACAATATAAATCCAGATTTATCAATAAAAATGACAAGTGGATGAATAATAAAATTATATTTTGAAAATAGTATTAAAATTTAAGTACATTTTACATTTAATATTTAATACTATTCTTTTTTTTATTTTAATTGTATTCATTTTGTTCTTATTGTATTTTTATTTCATTTTATTTAAGTCAAGTCAGTTTGCTTTTATTTAAACTGAATTAAATTTAACTTATCTTTTTTTGATTTTATTTTGTTTCAATTTACGTAAATTTACTTATAATTAAATTCTATTTAACTTTAATTTGTTTTCTTCAGCTCATTTAACTCATTCAGTTTTATTTTGAAACCCCACACCGGAAGTTCCTGCTCCGTTTTGCGTCAAACATTCAGGTCTCTGAATCCACGCTGCTGGCGGCGCGTGCGGACCACCCTCCAGCCTCCCTTTTGCTCTGTGAACCGCCAAACTATCTGTCTTCGCTTGCTTTCTCACTTGTTTCGCCGTCGTTGATGCGGGACTCACATTAGCGCTCCTGGCTGACATTTCTGACTCTTAAATCTCGCCTTTATCTCTGTTTTAATCATTATTTGGCTGTCGCGCGCCGCGCGGCCAGAGGTTCACGTGGATACCACTCTTTAAACAGGAAGGTTCAGGCTAGCTTTAGCTTTCTGACAGGAAAACTAATGGCAACTTTGGCTACTTTGATTCTGGAGGATGGAGAAAGATTTAGAGGTCGACTTTTTGGGGCGAATGTTTCTGTTTCTGGAGAAGTTGGTAAGTGTTTATTACCCATTTATTCTTGTTTATATTAAATGTATTGAATATTTGCTACCTTCAGATTGAGTTTGTTGTCTTTTTCTTTTCCACCCTGTGTTTATTTGGAGTCACAAATCCCATTTGTTCATCCCCAAACTGATAACTTGTCCATTGGCATCATGAAGGACCCCACACACCCAGCACACTCACTTTTTGTCCCACTCCCCTCAGGCAGGAGGCTGCGGAGCATAAAGTGCAAAACCACCATCATTCCTGAAGCTGTAATACTCTCAAACACACTCAATTACAAATGAAAAACACTTTCTCATTTAACCAGCACTGATCACTTTAATATTTCACTTTAAAATGTCACTTTAAAATGTCACTTAATATGTCACTTGCACACCAAATGTTCATTGCTGCTATGTCCGAAGTCCCATATTGTAGATTCTGTGTCTAATTGTAGATGCTGTGTAGTTAAATCCTATTTCTCGCATAGTTATTATATTATTTAAAATTGCTATCAGGGTGTAAACTGGACCGGGGGATTACAATTTCGTCCCACCTCATGTACCACATGTGTTGTGATGACAAATAAAAATTCCTTCATTCCTTGTTATGTACCGCATAGCTGTACCATACCAGACAGGCCAGTTAATTAATTAGATCATTAAAACAAATTCCACTCCGGATCAAAGCCTTACGAGGAAATTCAATAAATTCATAAAACAATGGGTTGTTATTTTTTTGTTATTCTTTTGGGATCTTAACAGTTAAAACCATCACTGCTTGAAAAGACACTCAAGTGTTTACATTCTTGCTGCTACTGTCTATTAATTATGTCAAAAACAAAAACTTTATTCGGATTCGGTTGTTATCACCACTCAACACAAGCAGCCTGTTTCCAGCATGCAGATCCCAGTGATCGCTATAAAAGCATTTTCTAATATTCTGTTGTTGTAAACTGCTGTTTTCCATTGGAGTAATAAATCTTAAACAAGCCCTATGACATATATTTTTATTTCCATTTATTTCCTTTTTAATATTGTATGTTTTCTCATTTTCTTACATCCTTCCTCTTATGTTGCCAAACTACAAGAACTAGATTGTCGGGATGGCGTTTCGTGTTTAACTGAGGAATGTTTTGTGTGTCTAGTGTTCCAGACTGGCATGGTCGGGTACCCCGAGGCTCTCACCGACCCGTCCTACCATTGCCAGCTGCTGACGCTAACCTACCCGCTTATCGGCAACTACGGCGTACCAAACGATGAAGAGGGAGAGTTCGGACTGAGCCAGGTAAACATTTATTGAAAACTAAACTCGATAAATGGATTGGCTCTAAATGGCCGTTATGTGTATTTTTGTTTTTTTGTCGCAGTGGTTTGAATCTTCCAAGATTCACGCTGCAGCTCTGATAATTGGAGAGCTGTCGGAGGATCCCAGTCACTGGAGTTCAGTGAAGTCGCTCGACCAGTGGCTCAAAGAGCACGGCATTCCCGGGTTACAAGGTCAGGCCACCTTTTATTTAAAGAGACGTGTCTGAATCTGAAATGCATGTTTTCCTTTGCTGCATATAACTTATAAAGTTCTTTATGGAGCATAAAAAAAATAAAATAAAAGTTTTCCTTCTCACCAGATGTTGACACTCGCTGTCTAACTAAAAAGATCAGAGAGAAAGGAACCATGTTGGGCAAACTGGTTGTGGATGGGACTCCGGAGGACGGGGTTCCCTTTGATAACCCAGACCAGAGGAACCTTGTTCAGGAGGTCTCTATGAAGGTAACCCAACCAGAATGGTCACCCATTTTTATAGGGCTGCAAGGAACTATAAGCGCTGCGAAGGCCTATTATATCTGTTAGGTTTATTATTTTTCTTCCATCTTCCCCCCATCCCGTTTCGCTAATTTGAAGGCCTGAACATATACGAAAACTCACCAAACTTCACCTAAAGTTGTCCCCCCAGCTAAAATTTCAATATTTTAATGGGATAAAAACTGTGCTTGGCCAAACCACTCTACAGCGCCCCCTAATGTGAGATAGACCAACCGGTAAGTTAAAAAAAGACCGCTTACGGTAAAACGTGATTATAAAGCAACTAATCGAAGCCTAAACTATTTTAATAATCGATTTATCGATTAAATTGATTAGTTGTTTCAGCTCTACATTTTTACCAGAGGTTCCAATAATACCACAGTGTAAAATAAAAAATGCACCATAATTGAATCCATATGTAGAGATTGAAAACTTGCAGTAAATAACAGTCAAATATTGACTGTTGTAAAGGTGTTGCTAACCTTTGGGTTTAGCCTCTGCTTCATTGTTGACTCCAGTTTAAATGGAGACCACAGAAGAAGAAAAAAGACGCAGTACGTTTTTGTTTTTATTGTTGCTGAAAAGCATCACAGTTTTTAGCCAGCTCTGGCAACCAGGCACTGGAAGAAAAGTGGAAATCTGAATTTCATCTGCCAATTAAATCTGCATTTATGTTGGGACCAAAATGTAGTAGCCGAAAACCAGCTGCTTATTAATTTTTCTCGTGCTTGTTTGAAATAGATGGGCCTCGCTTTTACCTACCGATTTCATTTCTGGTCTCATCGCCTTTAGGAGCCAAGAGTGTTCAACCCAACTGGTACTTTGAGAATCACCGCAGTCGACTGTGGCATCAAGTTCAACCAGATCCGGTGCCTTGCTCAGAGAGGAGCCCGTGTTACCATCGTACCGTGGGACCACGCGCTGAACGCCAGCGGTCAGTTATTTCTGGACAGATTTGACCACTTTTTCCTCAGTTTTATTTCTAATTTGCTGCATTTGGCAGAATTTTCGTACATTTTTTGGAAGTTTACTGTGCGGTGAGGGGCAAGCGGTAAAAATGCATACCATGTAATAGTATTGTCCGGTCCACAGCAATGTACAACTTAGCTTGCATGCGCGTTTGAGTTTTAAACAGACCGTTTATAGACTGTTTAGAGATATTTCATTGTCTTTCCCAGATTTCGATGGTTTGTTCATCAGCAACGGTCCTGGCGATCCCCAGTTTTGTCAGGCCACCATTGACAACGTGAGGAAGTTGGTCTGTGTGGATCGGCCAAAGCCGGTGTTTGGGATCTGCCTCGGACATCAGCTGCTCTCTTTGGTCATTGGAGCAAAAACCTACAAGATGAAGTGAGCGATCCTCTTAACTGCACATTTGCGGTAGAGCTGTACAATAATAGGAACCATAGAGACAGTTCTGGGAAATCTTGCAATGATCTCAAAAGATACTGCGTTTGTGGTCCGATAACCGATATTTACCAATATATATATTTTTCTATCCTTTTGACACTCTTAAAAAATTACTTAACCACTGATTTTGCGTCTCTGCATTGTGACACTTTGTGATTGTGATGAAAAATCAAGAAAATCAGTTGGATTGGATTAATAGCTTCACATTATCACACAGTCAAACCTGATTAAATCATGAGCCTCCAGATAGGCTTCCTTGTTTCAACCTCTGATGGTCTTTTAAGTATCAGCTGAGTGACCCGATCCAAGGAAGTTTCCCCAAAAACCTCCTTTTGCTGGCCTGTGAACGGCAGCTTCCTGCTGTAATCGGCAGTCTGGCCGCATCTCCTGAATGAGCTGTGGAGATCTGGACCCGCTGGAACCTAAACCCAGTGACCCTGAACCTCAAAAGCAAATCCAACAGATTAGACTGGCCGCTTTTATCGGGACGGCAAACGTTCCCACCGCTTACAGGAATGTTTTTGACATCCAGACGAGGAATTTCTCAGTTTGTTTGGATTCTTTGTAACAAATCATAGTTATCCAATAATTTTTCTCTTTACTTAAAACCAAAAAACATTTTAAATAAGTTCTTAAAATGTTTGATATTAATAGAAAAACTGAATGTTGTTTTTTTTAAGCTTAGCTGCATTTAATATTTACATTCAATATGTATTAGATATTAAAACTTTCACTTTACTCGACAGAATGTCTGCATAATGTTTCCAAAAGTGTTTTACAGAATAATTGTTAATGTAATTTTATAAAATATTTATATATCTTTAAGCTTTGAGTAAATGACAAACAAAATTACAGCAGAAGTAATACATATGAAAAACTGATATACTACAGAAAATGAATGAACAAACTAAAAGTATATTAGCAGAATATGTTATTTACATGGCAAAATAATAGCATGTTCCACTATTATACTTTTTGTTTTTAGTTTTTCCTTTCATTTTCCAATTATCTAGGTTGTCATATAATGATACCAATGATACAAAACAATATAATAATGGCAAATTAAAAGTAATCATTTTAAGTGACAAAGTAATTTTAATTTAATGGTAATAAAAACGACCAGAAATCAAAACCTACATTATTGCTTAAGCCACCAAAACCTCTTCTACTACCCATAATATTATTAATGCTCGTTACCGAAGGGGAAAACATTTCTATGGCTTTCAACTAAAGCTAGTTTTTGTGTTTTTAACGGAGAGCATTTCTTCGCATGTTAATAATCTCAGGTACGGCAACCGCGGCCACAACCAGCCCTGCATCCACGCCGGGACCGACCGCTGCTTCATCACCAGCCAGAACCACGGCTTCGCTGTCGACACCGACACACTGCCCAGCGACTGGGACGTTCTGTTCACCAACGCCAACGACCACACCAGCGAGGGCATCGTGCACAACACCGAACCTTTGTTCAGGTGAGCGTTTGACGCACGGCGCGATCTGAGGATTCACAGGCTTGAGTTTGCGATCAAATTAGGTGACGAAACGCTCTGATCCTCCAGCGTCCAGTTCCACCCCGAGCACATGGCCGGCCCCACAGACCTGGTCAGCTTGTTTGATGTTTTTCTCAACACAGTCAAAGACTACAAAGAGGGCAACACGGAGAAATCTGGTACTTATTGTTTCCTCCTGCTGTAATTCATTTATGCAACTTTACACCGTTTAGAGGTTTCAGAGCAGCTAGTGAAAATCCTTACAAAACATGGTTTAATACCTTTTTGTTTAATGTTTTAACGGCAGTTAAGCAGCGTCTGATGGACCACCTCACTTACCCTGATTTTCCGAAGACTCGGGATGTTGTCAGGCCCAAGAAAGTCCTCATCCTGGGTTCTGGAGGACTCTCCATCGGCCAAGCTGGAGAGTTTGATTACTCGGGATCCCAGGTCCGAAATTGAAAAACTGCTCTTTAATTTAATTCTTTTTTCTATACGTAGCCCATAAATATCTGCTTTGTTTTCCAGGCTATAAAGGCGCTGAAGGAGGAAAAAATTCAGACCGTTTTGATCAATCCCAACATCGCCACTGTCCAGACATCCAAAGGCCTTGCTGACAAAGTCTACTTTCTGCCAATTACACCAGATTACGTCACTCAGGTGTGGATTCTCTTCATGTTTTCCCTTCGATTAGCCAAAGAAGCGTTTATGATTAGATAAAAGAAAGCAGCGATATTGATTTCCGTGTGACCAGGTGATCAAAAATGAGCGCCCGGACGGCGTTCTGCTGACATTCGGCGGTCAGACTGCTCTGAATTGCGGCGTGGAGCTGACCAAGATGGGCGTGCTGGAGAAGTACAAAGTGAGGGTTCTGGGAACGCCGGTCGCCTCCATCGAGATGACCGAGGACAGGAAGATCTTTGTGGAGAAGATGGAGGAGATCAACGAGCACGTTGCCCCGAGTGAAGCAGCTCTTTCAGTGGAGCAGGTTAGGAACTTTTATCGTGTTTTATGTCCATATTAGATTTCTTGCACAATTTCTTGCACAATACCATATTTAAACTTTTGTACTTAAAATGTGCTACAAATTAGTAAAAAAGTGTCTGTTACATTTTTCTCCTAGGCGGTCGCAGCCGCCGAGCGTCTGGGTTACCCCGTCCTGGTCCGTTCTGCGTTCGCCCTCGGAGGTCTAGGCTCCGGCTTTGCCAACAACAGAGAGGAACTGGTCTCCCTGGTCACGTCGGCCTTCGCTCACACCTCTCAGGTCCTCGTAGACAAATCCCTCAAAGGCTGGAAGGAGATCGAGTACGAGGTGGTCCGGGACGCCTACGACAACTGTATCACTGTGAGTTCTTTGAAAGGGTTTAATTTTACTGGGAGAACTTTTTTAAGTCGTTTAACGTTGTCTTCCTGGTGCCGTTCAGGTGTGTAACATGGAGAACATCGATCCACTGGGCATCCATACAGGGGAATCCATCGTGGTGGCTCCCAGTCAAACGCTAAATGACCACGAATACAACATGCTGCGAAACACGGCCATCAAAGTGATCCGGCACCTCGGCATCGTTGGAGAGTGTAACATCCAGTATGCTTTGAATCCCGAGTCTGATCAGGTACTAAATTGACCATGATATATTTCTTGTTATAGAACAACTAACCATTAACATGTGTTCACTGCTGTGATCCTACATACCCTCTCCGCAGTACTACATCATAGAGGTGAACGCTCGTCTGTCGCGGAGCTCCGCGCTGGCCAGTAAAGCTACTGGTTACCCTTTAGCGTATGTAGCGGCTAAACTGGGCCTGGGAATACCGCTGCCGAAGCTCAAGTATGTATTTTTATATGGGGGTCCTTCAAAAAGTCACTTTACATGAGAATAATTTACTCAAAGTAAGTCTGTTTCCAATTCCTCCAAAATGTAGTTAAAATTAAACAAATCCGCTGACTGTTAAAGTCATAAAGACCAAAACCTGAAGACATGAGAAAGATCCCATGCTCAAACTGCTCCGTCTGTCCAGCTGATTTAGGGAAAACATCAGAGCTAAAGTGTATTGATCTGAAGCAATACTCAATTTAATGTGAGGAACTTCTGCAAACTTTGAGGATTTTTTAATCTTATTGAAATTGGTAATGGATGACAAAGACCTCTACCTATTACTGTTGTCCTTTTTTACCTTTATTTTAATTTTTTGCTTCTTCAGATTTAATATTTTTCCTCCTATCTTCCAGAAATTCAGTCACCAACTCGACCACAGCAAACTTCGAGCCTAGTTTGGATTACTGTGTGGTGAAGGTGCCTCGATGGGATCTCAGCAAGTTTCTGAGGGTTTCCACCAAGATCGGCAGCTCAATGAAGAGCGTCGGTAAGAAAGTAGAAATAACAAAACTATCTGTAGAAATCTTTATTTTTTATGTTGCTCTCAAGTCTGTGTATTAAAATTTGGTTAAAATGTGTTTCCTGAATATATGATATGAAAAAAGCAGATTAAAGTAAATAAAATCTAGGAAATTTTACTACATTTGACCCATTCTTTAAAAGTTTTCAGCCTATTCTAACCTTCCTTCTTTTATTTGTCTATCAGTTAATGTCCAGCCTTCTGTTTATCTATCCATCAGTTCTTCCTCTTCTTACCCATAACTCACTTGGGAATTTATGTGAAAGACTAGAAACAAACAAGTAATGAACATGTTTGATAATGATCTAGAAGCTTTGTGAAATACGTTTTTTTATATTCTTAAACTTGAATATCTTCTGGACATTTTGTCTGGTCACATACATTTAAATTTGCGATGGTCTGAAGTTTTCTTGGATATTCTCTCCACAGGGGAGGTGATGGCCATCGGCCGCAGCTTCGAGGAGGCGTTTCAGAAAGCTCTTAGGATGGTGGACGAGAACTGTGTCGGCTTTGACCACACCATCAAGCCCGTCTCTGAGAAGGTTTGTGAACAAACTCTGGGTTTCAGCTCGGTTTCTTTATTGTCTTATGCTGCGTTCACACCAAACGCGTCTGAAGTGTCGAAATCCTGCGTGTGCATTTTTTTAGAGTCAGACCCTTCAAACACGTCTGACGCTCTAGATTGTTTGGATGATGGTTATGGCAAACTTTTACTTCCCTTTGAGAGAAATAAAATATTTTTGTAAATGGAGTTTGTTTGATTTCAGCCTCTTTTCTCTTTTTTTTTTCCTGCAGGAGCTGCAGACTCCCACTGATAAACGTATCTTTGTTTTGGCGTCTGCTTTCAAAGCCGGGTGCTCGGTGGACCAGTTGTACGAGCTCACAAAGATCGACCGCTGGTTCCTGCACAAAATGAAAAACATCGCCGATCACGAGCGACTGCTTGAGAACTACAGCCAGGTAAACCGTTAGGCTGTTAAAAGTTTGGTTTAAAAAACAGATTTTATTCAAAATTTTCATCTTTAAAAAACAAAAAAAGGTTGAGCGCACCATACCTCTTGAGGTGATGCGTAAGGCGAAGCAGCTGGGCTTCTCAGACAAGCAGATTGCGCTGGCTATACATAGGTGGGTAGGAATCAAGACTTAGAACACAAGTTAATTAAGTCTCCATTTGTAATGAAATCTGTTTTCCTTCCTCGTAGTACTGAGCTTGCAGTTAGAAAGCTGCGTCACGATTACTCCATCCTGCCGGTGGTGAAGCAGATAGACACGGTGGCGGCTGAGTGGCCGGCCTACACAAACTACCTGTACCTAACCTACCACGGCACTGAGGACGACCTGGGCTTCAGCGAGCCGCATGTCATGGTGATCGGCTCGGGCGTGTACCGCATTGGCAGCAGCGTGGAGTTCGACTGGTGTGCGGTTGGCTGCATCACGGAGCTTCGGAAGGTAAGGATGTTCAAGATCGGATGCAGTTGACAAAAAAAAAATCCGCTTGAAAGTATCGATTTTTTGAAGGCTATGTTCACACAGCGGGGAAATGCGACTGAAATCTTTTACCCCAAACGAAACCGTTTTGATCTTTTTACCTGGGAAGTGTCTGCACCATACAAAGTCTTATGGCATTACACTCCACTTTTAGGAAGATTACATCATTAGCCCTATTCACACAGGATTATCATTACCTGGTAACCTCTGATCATTTGTAAGAATCGCGGAGGACGTCCTATGATAACACTAGTCCCGTGCGAATCTGCATCTCAGTGATTAGGCGATGTTTGTTGTTTTTATGGCACCTTTTTCTAGTTTTTGTGGGTTGAGTGACGGAGGCCTTTTATGTCCAAAATTAAGTTTCTCTTTGCCAAATATCTGGAGACCCATCCGCAGAAAGAGATCTTTCAAAGGGGCTCAATTTTGCAGGACAACGACGTGGAAGATACGTGTAGCAGCATGCAGTAAACAAAATATTTTATAACATCAGGCCATTTATTAGCTATATTAATTAACTATAAGCCTTCCTGAAATGTGAGCAGCATTGACAGCAAACCGGTTTCCAGTTGTGCTTATAAGTTGTGATGTACGACAGATGCATAGTAGGTGAAGACGGATGTTGCGACAGTTTTTACATCATATCCAGGCCTTAATGCTTTTTTTCCATACCGTAACACATGCTTCATAAATCTGCACCAGAAGAAGCCAGTGGCTGAAACAACCAGTGTCAAGTTTTGATTAAATATATAATTTTTTGGTTTTGCTCAACACATTTAAATTGATCAACAGATGCTGTCAAATACTGTTTCTGAATGATGTCAACTTTCTTCTGTCCATACGCTTAGGGGACATAAACTGTTTACATAAAAGCGTGAATGTGGTCGCATTTATTTAAGTATTAAAAACTATGCAAAAAGACATAAAAATAAAAAAAAACACTTTGATTGCAAGCATCTTAACCTGCTGTGTAAACATAGACTTAATCTAAATAAATGTCACCTTTATTAATATCTTACTGTTTAAAGATACAAGGCTAATATTCCAACGGGTAGATCAGCATAAAAGAAACTGAATGGAATCATAAATGTGTGAAATTATTTACAGATGGGTTATAAGACCATCATGGTGAACTACAACCCTGAGACGGTCAGTACCGACTATGACATGTGTGACCGGCTGTACTTTGATGAGATCTCCTTTGAGGTAAGTAAGCTGCAAAAAACAGGGTTTGATCGCGGTGTGTGCACAGATCTGTAGATGCATCTTGTATTTTCTGCCTTGCGTCAGGTGGTGATGGACATCTACGAGAGAGAAAACCCCGAGGGCATCATCCTGTCCATGGGAGGTCAGCTGCCCAACAACATCGCCATGTCGCTGCATCGCCAGCAGTGTCGCATCCTGGGAACGTCACCGGAGTTCATCGACAGCGCAGAGAACAGATTCAAGTTCTCCCGAATGCTGGACACCATCGGAATAAGCCAGCCCCAGTGGAAGGAGCTATCGGACACTGAGGTGCAGCAGGCGCTAAGCGATAATCTGATCTGACACAAAGCTTTACTCAGTATTTACTCTTTTCATTCCTTCCTCCTTCAGTCTGCCATCAAGTTCTGTGAGACGGTCGGATATCCCTGCCTGGTTCGTCCCTCCTACGTCCTCAGCGGAGCCGCCATGAACGTTGCGTACGCCGACAGCGACCTTGAGAAATACCTGACCAGCGCTGTGGCCGTGTCCAAAGAATATCCTGTTGTCATCTCTAAATTCATCCAGGAAGCAAAGGTGAGCTGAAGCATCACAAATCAACAATCGCAGCCACTCTGTATATACATTTTCTTTTGCTAATCAATCGTTGTCCCTAAAGTATAATAAATCTGAAACAATCTTTTTTTATGTTTATCAGGAGATCGATGTGGACGCGGTCGCCTGTGACGGGGTCGTGAACGCCATTGCCATTTCTGAACACGTGGAGAACGCCGGCGTCCACTCTGGCGATGCCACACTGGTGACTCCTCCTCAGGATCTTAATCAGAAAACGATTGAACGGATCATGATGATCGTTCACGCCATCGGCCAGGAGCTGCAGGTCACTGGACCGTTTAACTTGCAGCTGATAGCTAAGGTGAGACTAAGTTGGACACAAATCACTCAGTCATGGCCATCTTCGTCTTGTCTCTGCGCACTAAAACCACCAAAGTCCTCTTGCTCCTGTCATATTTGTTTTGCTCTTGCTAATGTAGTCACTTTTTTTGCGCTAATTCGTACAACACTACTACTAATGGACTAACTTTTATTGGTCATAGTATTATACTCCTTTGTTGTTTTTTAATTTATAGCAAATATTTGATGTTTACAGTTGTGTTGTGCCCTTCTTTAAAGGACGACCTGCTGAAGGTCATTGAATGCAACGTTCGAGTTTCCCGCTCCTTCCCTTTTGTGTCGAAGACCCTGGGAGTGGATCTTGTTGCCCTGGCAACTCGGGTCATCATGGGTGTCGAGGTAGAGCAAGTGGGTCTAATGCGTGGGAAGGGGATTGTTGGACTTAAGGTAAATAATCCGACTTTAACCATGAATCCTTGTCCATTTATTCATTTGGTGAAACAACATCTTCCTGTCGTCCATCCTCCAGGTCCCGCAGTTCTCTTTCTCTCGGCTCGCCGGGGCTGATGTGGTTCTTGGGGTGGAAATGACCAGCACCGGAGAGGTCGCCTGCTTTGGAGAGAACAGATATGAGGCCTACCTCAAAGCCATGCTGTCCACAGGCTTCAAGATCCCCAAGAAGAACATCCTGCTCTCCATCGGCAGCTATAAGGTATGGCGAAGGGCTTTTCAACAAAATATCGATGCAATGTCAATCATGCTCCTTAGAGACTGAATACACTTAATATGCCTGTTGTTTTAATAAGAAATCTAATAGAGCTGCTATACAAATTGAATCCAGAAAACTGCAGACAAACTGTATAAATGCAGAGAAGTCAGTGAACATGTTTGAGGTAAACTGAAGGTTTTAGGTAGTGGTTTAACATCCCAGATTAGGTTTTTTATCATGTAATTTATGCAATGCAACAGCCGAAAAAGAAAAATGGATGCAGCTGTTTTACAAATCTTACTAATTACCCAGGACTTTCTCTTTGAAATGTGACTTTAGAACAAGAGTGAGCTTCTGCCCACCGTGAAGGCTCTGGAGTCCATGGGATATGATCTCTACGCCAGCATGGGAACGGCTGACTTCTACACAGAACACGGAGTTAAGGTACTACTCTGTTTCTCTTCAGCACAGCAGCTGAAGGACTTTTAAACACTGACTAAACTTTATTTACGTGCGAAATCTTGAACTCCCATCCTGCAACTTTAGGATGTTTTCCTACTCACACACACCCAAGTCAAACCAGGTGTTTCGGAGCATGGATGCATCGAAATGCTGCAGGTTTCATCAACCAATAAGTCGCTTCAGTTTCAAACTTTATCATATAAAGCACAGGATCTAAGAGAAAGGCAGAGCTTAGATCCTTGCAGGTTAGTGTTAAGAATGAAAATACCTTCTGTCTGACCCGCCAGTAGTTGGTGAGCATCTTCTAGAATCAAGAATCAGTTTATTTATAAAGTGCCAATTTACAATAGATGTCGTCTCAAGGCATTTACAAGAAAATCAATTAAAATTACAACGTTTGAAAATGTTTCCAATCTAATGAAACCCAGCAGATTAGTCATTGACTTGCAGCATTCACTCCTCTGGAATCAGCAGACCAAAACAATGGCTTGTGTTGTCGTTGACTTTACAGCAATCCCTCATACTGAGCATGCATGTAGCGACAGTGGAGAGGAAAAACTCTCCTTTAACAGGAAGACACCTCCAGCAGAGCAGTCTGCCACAACCGACTGGAGGTTTGAAGAGACAGAAAACTAAAATAGATGCAGAGAAAACTGAAAAAAGGAGTTCATAGCAGCAGTTGTAGAGCGTCACTGGCAGCATCTCAGCCCATGTTCTCATCCAAGAAGCTGTCTCAGCTAACAGAACAACAGACCAGGTGTGGCTACTATGGAGAGAAGAACACTAAGAGAAAACAAAAGGTTAACAAAGTTGAAATAACGGTTACTAAGCAGATTGAACAAAGGAAGGAAGTAGCAGAGAGAGAAGTGGTCAGATTGTCCTCTAGCAGTCCAAGTCTATAGCAGCATAACTATAGAAAAACTTAAATAACTTAACCCTATAGAGTGAGACATGAATAAGGAAGAGCAAAGGAGAACCGTCTGTCTTGACTGAGTTCTTCCCCTTGTCTTGTCTACCTCTTCCTAACTATAAACCTTATCAAACAGGAAGGTTTTAAGCCTAGATTTGAAACTAGACAGGGTGTCTTCCTCACAGACTAAAGCTGGAAGCTGGTTTCACAGGAGAGGAGCCTGATAACTGAAAGATCTGCCTCGACAGGTCAAAAATGCAGGAAACAATCAGTTCTGCAGGGAAGACTTTTACAAGTTGGCTGTCCTCATATATGATGGCGAATAACTCCTTAACCTTCAGGTTGATGCAACAGAAATGAACGTACTCAAATCCATACAAATCCAGCCCCTCTGATTCAGAATAGTCAAAAATGTAGTGAACTTGCAGCTGATGTAAATAACTTCATGTTTAATAAGCTAAAATGTATAAATCTACATTATTTTAGAGTCCAAAAGCAAGTTTGAAATACTTCAAATACTTCATTACATTATGGGTGTAGCTCAGCAGGTGGCAGAGTTGTTCTATTTTAATCTATTTTTAAAAAGTCTTTAGTAAATACATACTTTAATAAATGAGTCTTGTTCATTAGTGTGACCTTAACCTTTTTTTTTTCAGGTGACTGCGGTGGATTGGCCTTTTGAGGAGGATGAAAGTGAAGGAGCTACTAAAGAGAGGCAGCGCAGCATCATGAACTACCTGGAGGAGAACCACTTCGAGCTGGTCATCAACCTCTCCATGAGGAACAGCGGCGGCCGGAGGCTGTCCTCGTTCGTCACCAAGGGTTACAGGACCCGGCGCATGGCCGTGGACTATTCCGTCCCACTCATCATTGACATCAAATGCACCAAGCTCTTCGTTCAGGTAACCTGCCGCGTGTCCAGTGGTTTTACCTTCGTAAAACCGGTTTTGTTGTGTTTAAAAACCATATTCACGTGAGCCGCTGGTTTCTAGGCTCTCCGTCAGGTCGGTCGGTCTCCGCCTGTGAAAACCCACGTCGACTGCATGACTTCCCAAACTCTCGTCCGTCTGCCTGGTGAGTTGCAGTCGTTGCTGAAGCGGCACTCGCTTTACTCTGGCTGTGTTTCACCTGTACTAAACAAGCCCACATTGCCCGCAGCTTAAATAATGAAATAAACGTGTACAGTTTTTAGTTTTACTTTCTATCTCTGCTGTTATTAAGACGGGCTTTACAATATTCAGTCTAATTTTGTATCGGTATGTTATTTTAATTTAATAAAAGTCCCACCATGTCATGATTTCCCAAGTATCACCTGAGTGGGACCCTTTACTTTTAGTCTGCCTGGATTAGATCCTCCTGCAGCTGTGAGATTATTAGCTGTCAGTGGATCCCGTTGCCTGCTGTCTGTCTTTTTTCTTAAATGGTTGTTTTAATCTGGCTGTATTGGTGGTTTTATGCAGACAGGGTCTTTCTCTAGAACCACGCGGGGGCAATTATTTATACAAGGGCCACACGAGGGACTTAAATTGTGCTGGAGGGCCAAATAAACGTTAACTTTTACTTGATTCTGCTCAACTGTCTTCCACTGTGAAATGAGCTTAATTGCTTAGTGTGTATCTTTTTAGTTTATGATTATCTGGAGCTTCTTAATAATGAGCAGAGCTGCTGCAGCATAAAAACGGAAGACGTGGTCTAAAACTCACAAAACCAAGTCAAGTCAACTGTATAAACGCACAATGACTAGTTTAACCAGGCGTTTACTGAATAAAATAAATCCGGGGCAATTATTAACATTACTGCAATTCTTCTTACATGACAACTTTAAAAATTATAACCGTAAATTGAACAATTCTGCTTAACTTTTTTTAATTGGCAAAGGAACATAACTGCATATTTTAAATAGCTGGTACTGACAACCGGGAGAAAACCATTGTGTAACTATTCATACTAAAGCTAAGTGAAATTGTGTCGTCGATCAAATGCAGACATACAAAACACCACATAAAACAATAACTTGCAATGTTTTCAACCTCATTTCAAGTTTGTCGACTTTAATGAGGGATTTCGCTCTGATATATATGTTTATACATATATATGCTAAGGGCATAGATGCATTGAAAGGCTGCTGCTATTCTAATAAATAATATAATAGTTATTAATTTGAGCAGCTGCAGCCTATGTTTCAATGTATCGCTTGGAAAAAGTGGGCAGACTTCGCCAAAAAAATAAAACGTTATTTCAGGGCGTCCGTAGTTCCCTTGATCTAGAAAGTTCTCCTCTCCTTACAGAGGAAGCTCTGATGGAGAAACCAGAGCGTTCTTCCATTGTGGTTTTGTTTATTGTGATTGTGATGAATTTCCGGTCATTCTAAAAATGGTCATTATTGTCACAATAATAAATCATGATAAATGTTGTTAAAAAATGACAAAACTTACAATTCGTGGTTGTTCCAAATGTCATCCGTTTACAAATGTACGCCGCTGTGCTCATTTGAACCTTTAAAGCAGAAGAGATGTTTCTGCCATTTTGAAAGTCACTTTAGCTTTGATTTATTTAGTCTAAAGGCACAACGTATGCAAAAGTTGAAACGGAAAGGACTCTTAATGCAATATTGGTTGGTTATTATGATCATTTAGAATTACTTTGCAATTTAGTTTTTTAATCTAATTTTAAAATTACATCGTATTGATTTTTTTAGACATCTCATTGATTTTTCTCTGAACTTTTGCTAATTCAGTCACGGTTGTGTATTTTTTTAAACTATTATTAAAAGTCTGGTTGTCCTTTCCAATTCATTTAAAAGTTTGCCTTTATAATTCAAACTCTGTAAAGTTATGCAGGTTTCTCATACGTTTGTTGGTTACATTTTGTTCTTGTTGAACGACAGGTCTGATCGATGTCCACGTTCACCTACGGGAACCTGGCGCCACCCATAAGGAGGACTTCTCTTCTGGCACGGCTGCGGCTCTAGCGGGAGGTGTAACTATGGTGTGCGCGATGCCCAACACGTCCCCCGCCGTCACAGACGCCAGCACTCTGGCGCTGGTACAGAAGGTACATGCATGCATGCATGTAGAAGGTCATGAAATCTGCTATTTCCATTCATCTTTTCAGCAAAAAGCCTCACGTATAACCATTTTGTACAAATCTGACATAGAAACATGTTATCTGTCATCAGCTCGCCAAAGCAGGCTGCCGCTGTGACTACGCTTTGTATGTTGGGGCCGCTTCGGAAAACGCTGCCACTCTGCCCACAATTGCAAGCCAGGCTGCGGGTCTAAAGATGTACCTGAACGACACGTACTCCACCCTCAAAATGGACAATGTCTCTCTGTGGATGGAGGTTCGTTTAATCGTCTTGTAACATAAAAACAGACATTAGCAAAAAGGAATCCTCAGTCACAACTGAGTAGGGCTGCAACTAACGGTTATTTTCATGATAATTATTATTTTTATGATTAATAGAAATAAATTATTTTCAGAAACTTTCATTAAGAAATGAAAAACGTTCACTGCAATTTATTTAACTTATTTAACTTTGTTTAAAGGAACAAATGAACTCAACAGTGTAAAATATTTGTTCATTTTTAGGCATAAAATACAAAAATGAGGTAGAATTCCATAAAACTTATTGACTGTTCATCATATTAACAAAATCTTATAATGCTCTAAATTTAAATTCACATTTTATTGTCTTTATTGTGATGTTCAGCAGGAGGCTGACTTATTTCTGTTTAGAACAGAGTTAGTAAGTGGTAGAAATTGCTGGGGGTGAACGTCTTGATCCACACGTATTAGTTTATTGTTGCTTGTTTTTTTTCTGCAGAGAAAAACAAACTGACGGAATAAGTACAGGCGAAAAGTAACAAAGCTGCGCGCACACCTGCAACAATAAATTAGCATTAACTGACTTCCTTAACAGCATTTAGCTTGTTTATTTTCTTATTAGCTATGGGTTATTTTACTGCACTGGTTCTTCCTCCCGCTTTAACTTGGACATGCTTTCGTCTCAGATGTTCACTTAAAGAAGACTTTCCTACATTTTCCTGCTCCGCCATCTTGCTCAGGCCAAACGTGTTTATACCACCTGAGCCATGCGCTAGGAAAATAAGGCTAACATTTGGCTGATTTCTTCTTCTACTGCTCCACCGGTAGATCGCAGGTTAGGTAGCTCATTATTGATACATATCAACCACAGATATAACAGATTGTGTTAAAAATAGGCCACTTACGGTAAAACGTGATTATAAAGCAACTAATTCATGACTAAATTAGTTGTCACTTCTTTTCTCTTAAAATATATTTGCAGGTCTTCATTAATTGGAAAATGTGTTGTTTTCAAAGCTTAGTTGAAACTTTGAAAATGCAGTTTTGGAGGGGGGGGGGGGCATAGTTTCATTTGTGCATGTACTGTGAAGTTTGAAAAGTGTGTTTAAAGATCTCAGTTTACACCCAAGACCAAGAACGTCAAGCTTTTGAAGCCATGATGTTTGATTGTGACATTCTTTATATAAAAAAAGCTAAGAACAAGGGATGTACACACAACACAAATGGCAGTTTAGAGAGGCTAATGTGCCAAAAATGTATGTCTGCGAAAGTACTAGAGATGTCATCCAAACTCTAAATTAAATCCTATGCTGATAAGCACCTAATTCTGTTTGCAGCACTTTGAAAACTGGCCCAAGCAGATGCCCATTGTAGCTCACGCTGAGAAGCAAACAGTGGCGGCTATCCTGATGGTTGCGCAGCTCTACCAGCGTCCAGTCCACATCTGCCATGTGGCCAAAAAGGAGGAGGTAAGGCACTGTTGATATGTTTTACTTAGCAGTCTTATATTTGTTAAATATTTTATTTTTTTAGATCTTGGTCATCCGAGCCGCTAAGCAGAAAGGCATCCAGGTGACGTGCGAGGTCGCTCCTCATCACCTCTTCCTGTGCGAGGAGAACGTGGAAGCGATTGGAGAGGGACGATCACAGGTGCGACCGATGCTGGGGACCCGAGAGGACATGGAGGCTCTGTGGGAAAACCTGGACGTTGTAGACTGCTTTGCCACCGATCACGGTTAGTGTATTTTATTTTATGATTTTACAAGGAAAATGGCGCTTTAAACTTCACTAACAAACCTTTTTGGTTTACACTTTATGGAACAGCTCCTCACTCTGTAGAGGAGAAAAACTCTGAGCGTCCTCCTCCTGGTTACCCTGGCCTGGAAACTATGCTGCCGCTGCTGCTGACCGCCGTCAGCGACGGCCGTCTGACTCTAGACGACATCATCAGACGTCTTTATGACAACCCACGCAGGATTTTCAACCTGCCTGTGCAGGAAAACACCTACATAGAGGTATACGACTTTACCAAGAAAAAATTTTCTACCAAGAGGCTTTAACGCTTTAAAATGAACAAGAAAACCCCAACTTTATTTTCTATTTTCAGGTGGATTTGGAGCAAGAATGGGTTATTCCTCAATTCATGCAGTTTACCAAGTCGAAGTGGACTCCTTTCCAAGGCCTGAAGGTGAAAGGTAAAGTTCTCCGTGTGGTCCTGCGAGGAGAGGTGGCCTACATTGACGGACAGGTGAGCTTGCTCGTCCAAATCCTCTGCTTAGTAAGTGTTTGATTGAATCTAAAGAGGGAAAGTGTCAATCTCTCCAGGTTCTGGTTCCTCCTGGTTATGGTGAGGATGTGAAGACCTGGCCTGCTGCTTCCTTGCACTCAGCTGAACCTGTCAAAGACGTCTCACTGGTATTTAACTTAAAAAAAACAACACACCAGCTGTTTAATTCTTGACTTGTGTGTTTAGCTGGTTTTTCTTTCAAACATTTATCTCCTGTATTCATCATCAGTCTCCAGAGCGACCGCGTCCGACTCCTCCTCGTGAAGGACCCGTCCGAACCAGACCTCCGAGTCCGAGACGCATTCCCGGAGAGTCTCGTTTCCTGCTGCCGCAACGAGTCCACCGGTCCTCTGATCCTGGACTGCCTCCAGGTAAAAAACTCATCGGGCCTTAATGCGGTCAAACCTTCTTTAAGATGGGAGAAGTTTGAAAAAATATGTACATCACTGCAGTCTAATCCTCATGTGTCCATCTGGTTGTGCCCGTACACTTTTTGTAGTTCCAGGCTGCCCATGTTATCATCTAAGAGACATGGCTGAGCTTGAAAACAAGAAAACCAACTTTAAACTAAAACTGAACACAAATGAACTTAAGTAACAAAAAATTATTAAAAAAAGCGATTTGGCACATTCAGAATAAAACGAACATTTCAATGTAGTCTCAGAGGAAGGAAAAAGTAAAGCTTATAAAGTCTTTAACAAGAAAACGATCCGGTGTGCACAGATATTTTCGAGTAATGTAGCGTCCTGTGGTTAACTCCCTTTCATCAAGTTTGAAGCCAAAATGATCCCAAAATAGGCGACTTTGCATGTTTCTTGGCAACAATTTCCTTTTATTTTTTTACATGTGTTCTGATTCCCAGTCCGTGCAAGTTTACGGTGCTCCATCCACAAAATATCCAAACGTCGCCTGCACAGATATATTGCCAATGTTGTATATTGCCCAACCTTAGTCAGTGATTTGAGTAAATTACAGAATGATGTTGAGACAGATGTTGACTGAGTTGCTTATGGACTGTTCCACGTGTCCGTCTGATTCCTTTAGACTTGACCGTGATGCCGACTGCCGGCTCTGGTGACGGTCACAGCCATCCTCCGCCCCTGTCCAGGCTGCTCTCCCCCTTGTCTGAGTCCAAACAGATGACCCCCTCACAGGTTCCCCACATCCAGACGTCTCCCCTGCTCCACCCACTCGTGGGCCAGCACATCCTGACTGTCAGCCAGTTCAGCAAAGAGCAGGTACAGGTGAAAACACTTCATGCAGGACCCAAAGGTTCGACTTTATTCCTTTCTGTTTAACTCACATCCCTTCGTTCTGCTTTTTCCAGATGTCTCACCTGTTCAACGTCGCCCACACTCTGCGATTGTTGGTCCAGAAAGAGCGAAGCCTCGAGATCTTGAAGGTAAAATTGTGAACTCTACGAAATATGCTTCCGAATTATACATTTCCCATCCAAATGATCATTTGTCCCTCCTGTCCAGGGTAAAGTGATGGCATCCATGTTCTACGAGGTCAGCACTCGCACCAGCAGCTCCTTTGCGGCGTCCATGCAGCGTCTCGGCGGCTCCGTCGTGCATTTCAGCGATTCCACTTCTTCGTCCCAAAAGGGAGAGTCGTTGGCCGACTCGGTTCAGACGATGAGCTGCTACGCTGACGTCCTGGTGCTCAGGCACCCGACGCCTGGAGCTGTGGAGGTGGGTTTTCATCAAGTTTTCAAAAAGAAGCCTCTTATGCAAATGCAAATCAAACATTCTTGCTTATTTTATGTTCATTTGGAAAACATAACTTCTCTAACCAGTTGGTTGCTGAAGTTCTTATGTTTATACGCTCAATAGATCAATGTGGAAGGCAAGGATAGTTCGTGGTTTTCCATCACCATAGCTTCTATATTCAGGTGTAAGGTGTTTGAGTGAAAGAAGCTTTGGCTGACGGCTTTGCACTTAAATCCTAAAATGCTAACGTTATGTGCAATTTTAAAATTTTTTACCCAGTTTTAACATAACCTTTGGCTTTGCATGCATTTCTTTTAGTCAGAGCCCGGCAACTCAGTTCTGGCTGTGCAAATGTCTTCTCTGTAACAAGAGGATATTTTCCTGCCTCTTTCTAACAGCAAAACAATGACCTACGGTTGCTCCGATACAAAAGTG
Organism: Orestias chungarensis; assembly: GCA_032876305.1. Taxonomy (NCBI): domain Eukaryota; kingdom Metazoa; phylum Chordata; class Actinopteri; order Cyprinodontiformes; family Cyprinodontidae; genus Orestias; species Orestias chungarensis. Next base: position 589,905 of record JAVLVB010000407.1, on the reverse strand, counting down.
GCTGTTTTGCATTTATTTGCTTCTAAAGGTTTAGGTTCTGTGTTCACTGTTGTATTTATAAAGTTTTATAGATAAGGTCGATCTAAAAGAGCTCTTGTACTTGTCTACCAACAATGTTGGACTGCTCAGGCTTTTTTGTGGCAGTTTTCCAATGGATTACAATTTTCTTTGCAAATATTTGGGACATAAAAACAGATTTTTATAGGCTTTGCTTTTGGTAAAAGAATAAATGTATGGTGAATCCACAAGAAAATGAAGCCGTTAAAGACATCTCGCTTTTACTATGCTAGAAAACAAATAAAATACTGTGTGATCCATACATAGACAAAGAAATTGTGTTTTTATCCAATTCAACAAGGTTTGACAATAAGTAGTTATCAATAAGCAGTCTCTAAAGCAGGGCTGCCCACACTTTTGAAGCTTGCGAGCTACAACTCCTAATCATTTTATACTATTTATACAATTTTAATCATTTTTATTGTATATTTTTTCCTTTCAAGATAAAGTATATTTTAATTGAATTTTTGCTGCTGGAATCCAGCTGGTAACGGCTGAAAACTACCGAAATATTATTGCAAGTCAAATAATGTGCTAACTGCATGATTTTGCTGATGCTTTTAGTTGTGAACCAGTCTAGTGATATATTTTTCCACGCAGCACGCCTCCCGCTACTGCCGTAAACCAGTCATCAACGCAGGCGACGGCGTCGGGGAGCATCCCACCCAGGCCCTGCTGGACGTCTTCACCATCAGGGAGGAGCTTGGGACGGTCAACGGGATGACGGTAAGGACCCGGGAATTCAGCTTTAAATCTGGCGGAAGAGTTCAAACTTTGTTGGAAACTGTTATGTTTGTTTTTAGATCACGATGGTCGGAGACCTGAAACATGGCCGCACCGTTCACTCTCTGGCCAAGCTGCTGACCCAGTACCGCATCACTCTGCGCTACGTAGCGCCCAAAAACCTCCACATGCCTGCAGAGATCATCAGCTATGTGGCCTCCAAGGGCATCAAGCAGGTCCGGAAAACCGCACAGCTCCACACGGAGGTGCTTTCAAATGCAATAAAAACCGATTAATCTTATGTAAACAGGAGGAGTTTGACAGCATTGAGGAAGCCCTGCCTGAGACGGACGTCCTGTACATGACGAGGATCCAGAAGGAGAGGTTTGGGACTGAGGACGAGTACAAGGCTGTAAGTTGGATGTTAGCTTTCAAACATGCAGAGCAGAAGCAGTGAGGTACGAACGTCTTTAAGTATTTGGATTTATTTCTATTTTTAAATCAGTGTTTTGGTCAGTTCATCCTCACTCCTCACATCATGACTGTTGCCAAAAAGAAAATGGTGGTGATGCATCCACTGCCCAGGGTCAACGAAATTAGGTGAGTTTGTTCTTTTTTATACTGTGCTTTCAAACAAAGAGTTTCCATTGTAACGTTTTTGTCCACGTCAGTTCGGAGGTGGACACGGATCCCAGAGCTGCATATTTCCGTCAGGCAGAGAACGGCATGTACATCAGAATGGCCCTGCTGGCCACCGTACTCGGCAAATAACTTCATCTTATGTTTTGTTTTTGTTTTTTTAGCACAAATGCGTCAAAGGTTGAGGAGCTATAATGCAGTATTTCCATGTCCATTCCTGAAAATCTGTAGATTTCAATAAATACAAAGATGACAGGAGAACCATGTTGTAGATTAAATTGTCAGAGTCTGTTTCTAAGATGCTGCTGTAATGTTTGACTGCTTTTTCCCATGTTTTGTCGTCAACTGAAGGAGACTTCTGTTTCATTGAGCCAGCTCGATTGAGTTGTGTGGGACTGTGTTAAAGGAAGCTATGAGAGCATTAGTTATTTTTCTATGCTTATGAAATGTATACGCTGTTGGAAGGTTTACAAAGAAGTGCTTTTAATACCAGTTCTGCTCCGACCAATTATGGTACCAGCGATTAAAAAACAACAATTTTCTGCTGTAATGTTTCTTAAACATAATGCCTCAGTGGAAATGGAAAGCATTCCCTGTGTTTATGGGTATTTACTGTAATTCTTGATGGTTTCTTGTACTGTAACTGCTAACCTGAAATAAAGAGATGTTTTTTCAAAGCTGTCACCATATTGAAGCAAAAGCAATTAAATACTTTTAATGGTAGGAAACAGTAGGAAAGTTCTGATAAGATTATTTTGTTCAATACCAGGTCTGCTTAAATGGTTACCAATTTAGGTGCAAAACTATCAGAGTAGGAATGAAAACATGTTTTTGGTTTTGAAAAAGGCAGTGCTTGCATAAATAAAGGCAGCTGGAGTCACTGGTAGGCCAGAAAGAGCATCCCAATGTTATCAGTTATCAGAAATCTTAGTCTAAAATTGAGAAATGTGCAACACTAGAACTAAACAATAAATAAATTAAAACACTTTGCTTGTTTCTAAGTAGTTGGGATTTGTTTAAAAAGTTGTCAAAGGGAAAAGATGCTTTCAAATAGTATGTAACATGCTAAATTTCTCAGTTTATGTTCAAAGAAATGTACTAATTGCCAAAGTTCAGGACAAATTCCGGGTCAGGACATGAGTTGAATAAATAAAGGTCAGATTTTATTTCCTTTAGATTGTTTCAGACGAGATGAGAAAGAAATTAAGCATAGCTATTAACCAGATTAAAGGCCTATAAACTACAAATTCAGCTACCACGAATATATTTCTACCAAATGGGTTTTACGTTTCATAACGTATAGAAGGGGTTAGACTTATTTTAATATATTGCCTAAAACCTTTTACATTTTGACAGATTTTGTGAGCCTTGTGTCCAAAACATGGCAACCACTGGGTTAAAAAAACAAAACATGGAGAACAATTTAACTCCTAATAAGCTGTAACTGTTGATAATGACTCAGCAGAAAAAAGAGAAGAAGTATTATGACAAGTAATTTAACACATAGTTTAGCAGAGCCTTTAAGTTATGTTTAAAGTTTTATGTTATTGTCACACATTATTGCTCTAAATCCTTCAATTTATCAGCAAAATTGCACTGGGCTGCAGTTGTTAAAAAAACTAGTATACTATACTCTATATTAATACTAAATTTTTTTGGGGGGGGGGTTATTTTTAGGAGATGTTTTACTTCAAGAAAGATTTACAAATCCAACACTGCACAAGATTAGATATTAAAAAATATTTAAGACAGACAAAATATATTACCGTAAAGTCGTTATGTAAATGTCAAAGAAGTTGATGTTAAATAGCAGGGATGATTTTCAGTCTCTCTGTTTTATACTATGGTAACGAGTCCTACTGAAAATTATCCTATAACATCATTAAATAATGCAGAATATGTAAAAAAAAATTAATAAATCAACATTGTCCTGATTTTGGCAAAGTTTTTCTCTCCTACTCCATATAAAAATAGTCTACATATAAATGTAAAATGGATAGAAAAACAGGCTTTATGTTTGGCAAGTGTTGTTTTTTCCCTACCAGAAAAGGTAATTATTATATTTATATTTTTTATTCCAGTCATTAAAATCATAAAATTTGCACAGAATCTGAGATTTTCTTTCTAATGATATCATTTAAACAAAGATTTAGAATTTCTTATCAGACACTTCACTAACCTTTTAAATTGTTTGTGTTACATGAGTAGATTTTTTTTTTGTCCGTCGCTTGGACTGGGTCCTTGAACGCACCACTCCCCTCCTGAATTTCCCGGAAGGAGGAGCGACCCGGCGGGCAGCGGCGCTACGGTGTCTTTCTGCCGGGATAACGAGAGCGTGAGACGCGCTGACTGCGGTGTGAGACTCTCAACCGGATGCCTCTATGGTCCAGTTAACCTCACAGCGAGATTCACGGTGTTCAGTTTCCTCCAGGTGAGGCTTTTTGTTTCATCCTGAACGTTACCAGCTAGCTTAAAATTAGCTAACGGCTGAATCTAAGCAGATTCCTAAGCTTTTAAACGGTTTTTGTTTCTTTTAAACGGTCTCGTCTGTTGTTAATTTACGCTTATATTTAAAAACCCCAAAACTACTTAGACACGGGTGTTATTACGTTAAGTTTTCTTTTCTTTCTTTTTTTTATTATAACGGCTTTCTTGCCGTTAACGTGACGCTTTATTTGGGCTGAAAATGTGTAAAAACGAGTGAAAAACGGCTGCAGAGGTCACGCTGTTCAAAATGAAGCATTCATGAATGGTGAGGTGTAAAATAGAAAGGAGTTGTGCCTTTGCAGTGGGATTAACAGAGGATTAGGAGCAACACAAGGACAAACGGGAGGAATAAAGCCACATTTCTTCATATTTGTACCACGTGATCTCTGAATGTGGAAGAGCAAATCAGCCAGAATGTGTTATAATCCACCCCCTAAACACTAAAAATGAATAATATGCCTAATAATGTGTTATAATCCACCCCCTAAACACAAAAAATGAATAATATGCCTAATAATGTGTTATAATCCACCCCCTAAACACTAAAAATGAATAATATGCCTAATAATGTGTTATAATCCACCCCCTAAACACTAAAAATGAATAATATGC
>JAVLVB010000407.1:554298-580849 GCA_032876305.1 Orestias chungarensis | reverse complement strand
AAAAAAAAAAAAAAAAATGTGATAAATGTGTGATTATCAGCCATTAGTTTTCTCACTAGAGCGTAATTATGGATATAAAACTGTTTGAAATGACATAAATAAATATGTGAAATGTTTAGCTGTGATTCTAGGTTTGCTTTGAGAACCAAAAAAACCGAGAAGTGACTTTAATCTTTTATGGTGACCTATTTATGAGTCCGAACGTGAAACTAGTGAGTGAAAGTACCATCTGCTGCAGTTGTGAAAGGGATGGAAGCAATCTGAGGCTCTTAGCTAATTAGACTAGAGACAATCGGAGCAAAGCTGCTTTCGGATGTGCTACAGATGCAATCTTTCAGAGGATTTTCGCAGTAAATGTGTAACTGATCTCATTGTACACACCCCCCCCCCAAAAAAAAAACTGATATATATGGGGCAGTCATTAACGCTCTAAAAACAAATACTCGTTAACGTTACAGCCTGTTTTACAGATGATTTTCTGCCTGTAGCAGGTTCATTTAGACCCATTTCAAATAAGTGAGACAAAAGATGGCGGTACGTAAGTAAAATAATGGCTGCAAATATAACGGAATGTTTTATTTCCATTTTGCTAATAGATTTTGTGGAAGAACTGTAAGATAATCCGCTCTGCAAAACTGCAAATTACCTTTTGCAAACAGTTTACTTTAAAGAGACCTTTTGCTGTGACTTCAGATGGTCTTTAATTTATTCACAAAAAAGTGTTTATCTTTTTTCCTTGCAACACTCATTAAATCTAAAATTGGCCTCCAAGCATTTCGATAAATCCTTAGAAATTGAAATAGAAAAAGTTTAAATTATAAATTAGTGTTGTTGGTTCTTAGGGAGCAAAACATTAAAAAGCCATAACATTCAGAGCAATAAGTTATCTAATATAGTGGGTTCTTTTTTTTATTTTATTAGATCTTTTCTTTGGTCTATGCGTCAAAAACAAAATAAATTATTTATCGCATTAGAAAAACGATTTTTCTTTAGTGCAACAGCATGAATAATCGTTGCTCTTAATAAAATTATTCATACAGTTTTGAACATCTTACGCTTAAATATTACAATGCCATGAAACTGGTGTTTTTAACCACTACCATCATAACCGAGCTGCTCATACCAATGAATCTATTATTACCTAACCTTCCTGAGCCTGTCTGGCTGAATAGAAATAGGTCAGTAGAAAGAGAGGTAATGCCACCATTCCCTTTATTTGTAGCAATAGTTTCTCTCTGACTTTGTCCATGTTTAGCACCTAAATTCCTATTCGTCATTGGCTGAGAAAAATCTGATTGATTTGAGTTGTGTCTTGAGTCAAACCTAATGTGCAAATCTGGCTTGTGTGTGAAGACTTCGTTATTTACAATTGTTTCTTTGGTTTCTGGCTGAGGAATTTGGTTTTTCTGCCAGCTTATTTGATCATGTCCGCCCGCATGCGTATCTGGAGTGGTTTTGTTGTGTTTCATCAGAGTAAAGCCGTCCAGTCAGAGCCCAACCGGGACGTCGGCCCTCGCTGGCGTAGACTTGAATGGGTAATCTGTTAGATCAGCAAAATGTAAGCTTCTTTAGTCATTGACCGCTGTGGCATTATTTCTATGGCTGAGTAATTGATGTGCCGGTTTTGTACGGCTGCCATGGTTGACCAGGAATCCCTCTTTGTTGTGCAGTTGTTCAGTTAATAAAGTCTTTGTTAATGAGTTGAGATTATTTAAATTATCTTCCCGCTGGCTGTTCACAAAAGATTACAAAGTTCTGACACTGAACCTCCTTTTTTATAAGTACATGTTGTAGTTTCATATAGTGCTATCCAAATAGAGGATTATGGTGCATCTAAAGATGGACACACAGACACATTTTCAAACCAAGGGTTATTTACAGTATAACTCCATTTGGGAGATATGTTGCATGCAGGGTACAATATTCAGACATTCTTAAGAAATTAGGTCAAATTTAAATCCTACTGGTTTCAACCTGGAACACATGGAAGACAAATAGTTAATTCATACCTAAAAACTTTTTTTATATTTTTTGTGATAAATTTTTGCACCCCTTGCTTCTGTTTCTAAATATTTCTATCAAATGTTTAGCAGTTGCGTCAAACTTTCCTGCATAGCTTGGAGAGAAATCTATTTCGTTTTTACATTTTCTATATTGTAAAGATTGATCAACTTTTCTTTTTTTCTTGGTTGTTTGCTTTTCGTTTAATAGAGGCGAGCCATGGCTGAACAAAACTCTGCTCGACCCCAAAGGAAGATGTCCACCTCTGGGGAGAGCGTCTACAGAGTACTAGGCCTCGAGAAAGGAGCCTCGGCTGAGGAAATCAAGAAAGCATACAGGTGAGCTCGTTACCTGCGTGGGTATCTGAAGAAAGAATTCCTTATTACTGCAGCGGTGAGCATTATCAGATCGTTTATTGCTACCTTGATGCTTGATGATGATGAATTAAATCATCGTCACAATGGTAAATTAAGATTTACGTTTGGAAACTTTAAAAAGGGTCTGAAATTTTATTGTTGTATTGCACCACTGATAAAACCCCCCACTGGAGATTAAATAGAGTTACTGTCTTCTTTATTGATAGAAATCACTATTACCATTGTAATGTTTCATATGAGCAATTGTTTATTTTTTCAGTTAATGTTATGGTAATACTACCACAATATACCCTGATAAATGAATATCACACAGCCCTTGTTTATACGTTATCAGCTGGCTCTTTTGAAAGCACTAACTAGGCCCACTCACACTCCACTTTTATTCGTTTTCCTTAAACTTCACGTTGAACTTTTGCCTTTTTTTTATACAGTGATACCATGCATTTCTGTTCTGTACTCCTGCATCGAGGGCAGAATACTATAGACACATTTCTTGAACTTTAACGGGGGGAATTAAGGTGACAAGGAGATAAAAGCATGCAGTTTCACACACTGATCAAATATAATAGCAACAAGAAGAAAACTCAACATAAACGTAACTAGTTGTCCTTAGTTGTATTTTTATGACATTTTGTCGTCTTTTTAAAGTTTAAATATATTTTTTTACAAATAAATTGGACTTTATCAATGGCCCAGAGATTTTTAACAGATCGTAATATTATAACTTGAGTTGGTTTCTTGTTTGTGCTTTGAACTGTATGAACCTCAACAACTACAAACTTATTATTTTAATCTAAAACAGATTACTAAAAATGTTTCCGTCTGCCAGGAGTTTTAATTTAAATTTTCATGTAATGCAAGTAGAAATTTGTGCTTTATCAATAAAACCATTATTTTTACTCCAAGCTGATCATTTTCCTGTCATAAACCCTGAACTCTCTCCTTTCAGAAAGCTAGCACTGAAGTATCACCCGGACAAGAACCCAGACAACCCAGACGCAGCGGAGAAGTTTAAGGAGATTAACAACGCCAACTCTATTTTAAACGATGAGAACAAAAGACGGGTTTATGACGAGTATGGCTCCATGGGCCTCTACATATCCGAGCAGTTCGGAGAGGAAAGCGTGAAATACTACTTCCTCATGTCCAAATGGTGGTTTAAGGTTAGTAATGTCAGTGGCTTTAGTTTTGTTTTTTATTTGTAGTTCTGGGTTCACAGAATCAACACAAATTGTGAGGGAGTTAAAAAATTAACATATTCAATGTTAGACACTATAGATAGCTTATTAAGGGGAAACAGTCTGATATTTATGATACATGATACTATTTTTCTGTGTTAGAAAATGCTTTAAGTTGAGAGAAAACCTTAAAATATAACTGGGAAGAAATTATTAACAGCATTTGAACACAAAATACAGTCTTTAAATAAGGCATTTACAAAAAAACACACAATTAAAACGATACATTTTGCACTTCAGTTAAATCCATTCATTCTAAAGATTTAATATCCAGTGGGTGAAAGTAAGTTAATAAACATTCACTAACACAAAATCTAAAGCTACGAACACATGAAGATGCTTTTTTTGTTTAGTTTGGTCATATGAATTGAAAAATATGTCAAAAAGTTTGTTTCACTCTGGTACAAAATATGTCGTTTTTAATTTAACTAAGCAGCAACTTTGTGATTCATCTTATAAATAAAATTCTAACAACTGGAGCTGCAGTTTTCTAATCTTTGGATACATTATTAATACTGACCTTTGGCTCAACCCCACGATGCAGGCCTAGATTGTTGTTTTCCTGCCAAAAACGTGGATTAAAATTGACATAGATCAACAATCTCTCCACAGTCTAATAACACATAATGGAAACGGATGCGAAGCAGATAAAGTGTCCCTTTGAAACCAATGATCCTGGGTTTTTGTTTATGTTGTCAGATGGGATTAAGCCCCGGATTATGTTGCTGTAGTTGTATTTCTGTTTTGCTGTAAATGTAATGATGCAAAATGACGTATTTTATTTTCTATCAGAGAAAAATTAGTACATTTCCAGTTTATTCTTTGTTTTTATTTTTATTTATTATTATATATTTTTTTAGATCACAAATAAATTCATATTAACTAAATATGCAACTTTCACTGCATGACTATGCAGAATCACATGTGTAGTCTGTCAGGATTGAGAGAGGGGGGGGGGAAATCCTCACTTCACTGTCAATAGTTTAGAAATGAAGATTAAAGTGGGAGACCTCCCTTGCGACGGTCATACGGTTAAGAAAAATCTGTTTGTTAATCCCGGCAGAGTCTGGTGCTGTGCTGCACACTTTTTACCTGCTGCTGCTGTTGCTGCTGTTGCTGCTTCTGCTGCGGGAAGTGCAAACCCCCCGACGATGACGAGAACTACCAATATGTCGCCCCCGAAGACCTGGAGGCCCAAATCAGAGCTGACCAGGATGGAGGTAAATGACTGTTCTGTAGTTCTAGGTCTTTCCTTCCCTTTTATATGGTAAACAATGTTTCGTAGTAATGTTTCGTATAGTTGTAGTTTTTGTAGCTGCATAAATTAGTTCTTTACAAAGAAATCCTGTTGGATTGCAGATTTCTGTGTGGATTAATGATTTTTTTTTTTTTACATTGAATTAAGAGTCAAGATCTAACTGACAATTATAAAAGGTTGGATGAATTTGTTTATAAAAGATTTATTCAACTTGACGCGCATTAGTCGTTAAATTTTGTTGTGGCACTTATGAATTCCAAACTGCATTTCTCAGCATGCAGCCAGTGAAGCACTAAAACTCTTAGCAGCAGTGCATGAGTGGCAGTAGAGATCACAGTCTAGTGTTCATACTAAGCTGCTTCACTGGCTCGCATCAGGAGACGATTTAAAACGACATCTTAGACGCACTTCAGGATTCTCCGTTTCCAATCCAACAGGTACCACCGTAATCATAATCCAGACAGCATCTGATCTGGGCCCAGAAACCCCAGAGGAGCAAAGTAAGCCCATCCCCCTGCCCCTGCCTCCACCTGAGCCCCAGTCGCCTTCATCAGCCTACACACCGGGGGAAGAGAAACCCAGAGACAGCTTACAAGAGTCTAAATGACTCGTAAGAGCCGCCTCCTCTGACCTGTGTCCCGTCGTCGCCCGGCTCTTTAATCGTTTATCGTTTATGTCACCACCCTCAGTGTTGCATGTTTCATAGCATCCGCTACCTTGCTGATCTGTGTCGAACTCCTCCGGTTTTTCATTTAACTGCCGCCCTGCATTACCCCCAGCACTCATGCGTCTTCATGCCGTCACCTGTGTCTGTGTCACGAGCGCCGTGCACGAGCCCGGCCCAGATGTTGTCCTCCGATCTGAACCCAATGCTCACTCAAATGAAAACTGGGAGAATGAATCGCCTGCATTGCTCGGCTCTTTGTGACTCTTCATTTGTTTGCCTGCTGTGTAAAATCTTTTTTTCTGATCTTTTAAGCGATTGATTAATTTCTTGTCGGTGATTGTAATATTTATTTTGTTCTTTACAGGAAAGTGAACATACGATTCAGTGTCAACTAGCTAAGACAGTAAGGTAAGATTGGTTTTTGTTTTCCCGATTAGAAGTTAGAAAGTATCTGGTTATATCTAACCAGATACTTTTGAGAATGTCGTTTTTGTTCAGTGTGAGCTTTTGGTGCTGTAAAAAACCCAACTTCACAACTCAGACTGGCCTGATTCTTCTAAAGTAAAATATATTAGCAAGCTAGTATTGCCGTCTACACACTGAAATTGTATTTGGGATATGTCGTGCGGCTCTGCACACCGGCTGTAGCTTATTCCACCTGACCTGTGAGTCTCTGCAGCTCCTCCAGATTTACAAATGACCTCCTTAGGCTTCATTTAGGATTAATGCTTTCTTTGCCCAGTTTAGAAATTCAGCCAATTCTTGCTAAGTTTGCACTCATTCTATAATCTTTAATGAATTAAACAGCTCAAAGCTCAGGATGTGGTTTAGAACTTGCTGGTTGTTTTCTAATGTTCTGTAAATAAGGGCTTCACAGAGAAGCTGCATATGTGTTATAAGACTCTCGTTTAATGGTTTCTGTCGCTGTTTTGTTTCACATGATTTTATTTAGGGGTTCCAGAATGGGCAAATGGGCACAAAATTTGAAAACCATCAATCATTGTTCTCTCACTCTGTGTTGAGCTGTCACACAAAAAGGAAGTTTGTGGTCTGTTTTGTTCCAGATCACGAGCATTAATTCAATCATCGCCTCGGTTTTGAAACTGTCATCTTTCTCTCTAGTCTTTCTAGGCTTTACAAAGATCCAGCTCCATCTGAAAAGCCAGCCCAAAGTTACCAGCCAGCCCACATCTCCTGTCTTGTTCTGTCCCACGTCCACCGAGCCGATGCCCCCAAGACCACCTGCTCTGCGCCCTCCATGGAACCACATGGAGCTCAGCCGAGCTCAGAACGCCGGGCGCCGTTTCTAGCCAGCAACTTTCCCTCTCTTCTATTCCCTGAAAGGTGTTTTTGATGCTGGTTGGGACCGAATAGGTGTGTCGCCAAAACTCCAACCAAGTCCTTCTCTGGTCTTCCCATTTCTACAAACTCAGGACGCCATAAGAAGGAGACATGGAGAGATTATTTATTATCTTTCGCCTCATTTTGATTTTAGATAAAATTGGACATCAGACTGAGGACTTTTTTATTTTATTTTATTTTTTTTTACATAACCTACATTAATTTACTTGTAATAACTTTGGGATGGAAGGCTGATGGTAAATTCAATGCCAAACATCATAGAAATCCAGCTGCTCTGTAGAAACAAATTAGGACAAAAAGGACCTGGAATCGTTTTCTTCTTCTCTTCCTGCTCTTGTGAGCGACTTCCTCCAGTTACCGTTGCATCGGCTTCCAACGTCACCCACTAAAACTCACTGTTGTGACAAGTGTCGGGTAAAAAAAAAATGCTGAACACCCGAGCCAGGAGAGGAGCCGTTACGAGCCAAAGGAGGACCTCCTTCATTCATCAGCATGCAGTCGATGTTTCGTTCTTCAGCTGCACGCCCTCTCTGTAGCCCTGCATGGAACTACAAAACTACGCCGCTTCTCCCTGCGTACTCTCAAACGCGTCATGTGCACAAAAACGGATTTATACCAGCCCTAATGTCAATGTGTGCTTAAAGAAAGCGTGACGTGCAGCGACTGTTGCCAAACCGTGGAGCTCAGGTGGACTGGAGAGATGCATTATAATCAATGGTTTCAAGTTAAATTATGTGGTTTATCAGCCAGGAGGTAAACACTTACTCTACTAGCCTGGATAGTATGTCTTCTGTGATTGGTCCGTTACCATTTCTGGTAGTTATTCGGTCTCTGAGACCATCAGTTAACTCCTGATTTACAGTTTGGAATCTAATCTGACGTTTTAAATGACCCAGGGCTTCTTCTTGAAGGATCAGGCCAGTCCAAGTCCAGTCCTCCAGACGTTCTGCAGGTGGTTCATGTGGTTTGTGTGTTACCAGGATCGTAGAGCTCGAGGACTGAAATTGGACACTGGTAATCTTGTTTTTCCTCTTAATTATAATCTGTCTGATACATCCAGTAGATCCTGTAGTATTTGTCTCTTTATTAATCTCTAAACCTTTACCCTCCGACTTGACACTGACAGTTTTGTGCCTTGAAGAATAATTTTAACAATCATGATGCAGATGAAGACATGAAGGTTTGCAGTTTGTTCCTGGGATGCAGTGCAGAAATAATCCTGAGTAAAATGAGGCTTCATCTCCTTTTAGTGCTAATTTAGGAAGCCTTTATTGCCTGTTCGAGACCTTGAGTGAATTTGCATTTCAACGAGGCAATCATGCACATCTTATTTGTTCACTTTCAATCATTAGACTGAAGTAAGCAAGCTTGTTTTTAGGAGCTTTTTGAACATTTTCTGTTGCTTTCCTGTCATATGAAACCAAAATTGCATGACCTCAAGTTTTTATCTTTCAGTTTTTATCACGTTTTCACCAAAACACTAAATTCTCTTAATGAGGTAGCTGGTGCTTTCTGATGACACAGACCTTGTCAAACCTCACCTTACTTATTTATTTGTTTAAATCATTTTGAGAAAATTATTAACAAAAGTTATTAGTTTCCCTTCGGTTTTGGAAAGCAACCAAATGAAAATCCTGTTCTGAACGCAAACAGAGGCTGTCTAGGTATTTTGTGGTCGGCGTTCCTCTGCTCATGTTTAAAAGCAGAGTGCTGAGAAACTTCCCTCAAACTCTCTCTGATGCAATATTAACAAAAAAAGATGTTAATATTTTAATTTAAAACGTTTCACTTCAGTTGAAAAAAACAGGACCTCTGTTTGCGAAGCTGTTTCTGTCGTTTTTTTAATATGTCTGTAAGCTAACCCTAGAAAAAATCATGTTTGCAAGAAAAAGACGCCGATATTATTTCTGACACATTGTTTTGCAAAGTCAATTGTTATAAATGAACAAACATTTGACTTTATGACATTTTTACCACTCCTTACACTCCTTACATTGAGAATGAAACATCCTGAGTTACATTACAAGCATAAAAATGAAGAAAAAGACTTGGATCTAAACTTTATTAGCTGTTTTTGTATTTTTACCAAAGTTTACTGAAACCTTAAAAGGCCTATTTCTGGTACAGTTACAGAAACAATAAACACGTCATTAAGGATAAAAAAATAATAATCACAAGCGCAAACATTTACAGTTTACAATGATTAAGAAAAATCATTGCAAGGATAGTTTTTCATTAACACAAAATTAAGGTTTTTGAATTCTTCTACTTGATCAACGATTTGATTCAGTAACGTCAGAAACCTCGTTCATCCTGATTCTTTGGTTTAATTATGGTCTTGACTAAACCTAATGTCAAAAGTGTGTTTTTTCTTCTGTTATCATTGTCTTCACTCATTATCCATGTCCTACTTTGTTTTTTGCCATAATCATGCAAAAACTACTGTTAATTTAGTTGTGTTTTTTTTTTTTTTTAGATAAGCAGTACACTCGAACCACTTAGGTGAAATTTTTACATTAGGTGTTTTCTCTCCCCAGATTAAAGGCCAGTCTGTCTTATCTTCTCCCAGCAGCTCAGATTTCATACTTCCCAGTACAACATACTAAACATACACAGAGCTGCATGTTAGGAGCAGTTTGGGGGTTGCTAATTAAAACAGGTCAGATAAAAATAACTGCATCATTTTTCTCAGTGTGCAAACATGAAGTCATCTTGGATTTGTTTTTATTAATAGCCATAACGGACGCTGGATTGGTTAGGGTGTGTGTTTTCCTTTGAGTCACAGACTCACAGGCTGGTTGAACCATCTACTGGATGTTTGACACATTTCTTAAGAGTAGAAAGACTTTCTTGAGCCGAGCAAAAATAATAAAAAAAACCTGTCTCATCCTTGTACATAATAACTGTGTTGAAATTCAAGTAAATAAAAAGGGCGATTTTCTAATTTTCTGTCTGGTGCTTTGTCCACTATTAACACATTAAAGCATGTTTACGAGTTTTATGACCATCATTTTCACCTTTTGACATTTTGCTACATCATGTTTTAGAAATACTCAGATAATCATCAAATTAACCCTGAATTGAGAACTTTGCTCCATTTTTCTTTTGTTTTTGTTTTGTTTTTTCCATTCCACTGTTTTCCCTGAACGGAAGTGGCTTCGATTTGCTGTGCGTGCTGACGCAGTGGCACCCAGGCGCTGCCAGTGCTGAGTAAGCTCTGCCCTGGTGTCAGCATGACTCTTCAGCACCTTCTGCTCAAATAAAACAGCTAATTAAATGTATAGATGTGACTCTTTTTAAAGTTTCACCTGTGCTGTTTTGTCTTCAATGAAGTTAGCTGGATAATTTGAACCAAAAGGTTATAAAATGTATTTATTTTTTGTTATTAATTGTAAAGTTTTAGGTTCCTGATGCTATTTTGCAATAATACTGAGCAATTATTCCAAACCAAATGGCTGATCAGAAGTTGGAAACACTGTTGCCATTTAGCAAGGCTTTCTGTGTGGAGTTTGCATGTTCTCCTCATGCATGCATGGGTCCTCTCCAGATACTCCTGCTTCCTCATACAGGGGTGACTGGTTAATTGTTTATTCATTGTTGTTGTGTTATGTGCAATGATGGGAGTCGTGTGACTCTTCCAGGGTACCTTGCCTGACAAAGGTAAGTGGAAATAGAAAACTGGTGAAGGAACGGATAATCAAGTTTTTGTTGATGATTGGAGTTGTTTGAAACAATTTGACAGAAGAATAATAAAAATCTTGTGTGGATAATTCCTCATGATTTAATACATTAATAATATATATTTTTTAATGCATTTACCTGCGAATGTATTCAGGAAACTTGTTAGCTACTATTTTAAAGGTACATCATATTGAGAAATTACTGATTTTAATAAAAGTTAAACAGGGGAATTTTTGCCCACTTAAAAAGGTTTGCATGTTTGCATTTATTAATATTGACTTCTTGTTAAAATCAGCAACCAAGAGGATGCTGCTGACATCTGAGCCAAGAATGAGCACCTGTCTGTGTGTGGAGATTTCTCTGTCCCCCATAAATAGTCATGTAATCCCATTAGCAGCTTGGTCTGCTTATCTGACTGCATTCCCTTTATAAGCTCATAGTTGTGTGTTTTTGGTCGTCAGGCATTTAACCGTCTCTGACTAATGATGTATGAAATATAACTCTAATGATGATAATTTAGTTTAAATGTCAGACGTGTAACTGAAAATATATTTTTTCCGGTCGGCCTGTGTTCAGTTTTGCACAAAGTTATCCGTTTTTCCACAATTTAAGTTGTTACACTCAAGGAAAATAGAAATAAGTTGTTAGGTTTTTTTGGTTTACAGGCTTTAAAATATAAAAGCTTTCACTTACAAACTTTCAAACAATTCCATGTCCACAAACATCATACTAATAATACACTATATACTTTAACAATGATAGGAGACAATACAAATCAGTATTTATGCAAAACATTTTTTAAATCAATAGCTAATGAGAATTAAGCTATAATCAAATTTCCTTAATGTTCTAAATATAAGAGCATTGTTTAACAGTTCATAGTAATTTCGTTTTTTTTTTTTTATAATATTTTGGTTTAAGTCTGTTTTAAAAATGCATAGAAATCATTTTACATTCAATTGTTTGTCTATTTTTACGCTAAAATCTGAAACAAAAAAAGAGAATTTCCCTTTTTTAGTCCAGAAACAGAAGATTCACCCAAACTAACAGTAGATGGCAGTATAGAGTCATTTCATGTTTTTTCTGTGTTTAATTTGACTGCTTCCTCTTAGTTCATATCATAGTAATGCTATTTAAAAAACTACATAAATAATGAAATAAATGAAAGCTTGAAAAAATTATAGGATATATAAATATATAAAAAACAATGATTATTTGACTTTAGTCTTAATTAAACTCTGTTGACATTTTTTACAGTCTAAACATTTTTTTTCAAAAGCTCAGATCTCTAAATGTTTTTGCATAAACAAAAATGGATGACATTAAAAGAAAAAAATATGTAATTATTCATCGTCCACTATCACCTTTTTAAGGATTCACCTAAGCTGAAATCAGACATAATGTATATAAGACAAATCAAAACAACTAACATGCTGAGGAGGGAATACTGTAAAATAAACAAAATTATCTAGATATCCTTGTATATGTAGATATTTTTGAGATTGTGTGATCATACCATTTTTATTTTATTCAGATGATACCGGGAAAGGTGGATTTTGCGTCAAGTGAATCATTTCTGTGCCCATTTATTTTTTATCCTTTGAATTATTTTGCTAGTAACCTCAGTGAAAAGCTGTTTTCCTTTTCTTTTCTTATTTTTTCCAGGCCCACAGCATCATGGAAATGGAAAATTGTGGCTGAAATATAGGTTTCCTTCTCAATTTAGATGCTTTCTCAAAATTCAGACTCTTCCTTTGCTAATTTAAAACATTCAGTTACATGCATTTTGCAGGAATTATTAGGTATACCAATTACTTACTGATTTATAATCTGTTTATAAGCTCACAATTTGTCTTTTTTTAAATTTGAAGTTGTTTTTTTAGATACATCTTTACTCTGGTTTTCTATAGAAGTGAATGGTGATAATATTTGATTGCAATCCAGTAGAGAGCAGTAATACTTTAGTTTAATTTAGGTTTTCATGCTGCTTTGGACTTCCTGTGTTGCAATGGGTCTTGCCATTTTCATATAAGCAAATTAAAACTCACAGAGGCTATGAAGGTATATCACCATTTACTAAGGGAAACAGCAGCACATCTGTGACTCTGACCACTAATTTAGGAATTTCTGTCCCATTTTTGTGACACAAAAAGCTGTAACTTTTAAGTATGGCTTGCTGATTTTAAACAGATGCAACTGGACAAGTAAAGAAAAATTAGCTAACAACCATTTCATGTTTGTGTCTAGTTTACACAAACTCATATGTGTCATTTTATTCAGTATTTTCTTTAACATTCAAATGTTTCTGTTCTACAAAAATACATGTTCTGCAAAATTATTATAATTTAAATTATGAAAAAAATGTCCCTTTATCTTAGATATTTTTGCTGAAAAACAAATATGCGTTTTCAAGAAGCATCTCAGTTTTGTCAGACACTTGCTACATGTGATTTTAAAGGCCACCGTTTTTACTCTAATGTACAACAAGAATGAGTCACTGGTTAAAAACTCAAACAAAAGACTCAGAAAATGGCACAAGGCACAAGGAGCTCTTTTATTATCTCTGTGGATTAAAATCCATGTAATTTCTCCCTTTTTTGCATCTATTAAATAATCAATTTAATAAATAACATTGTGGTGTCCTTTCCCAATAATATCCTCAAAGTTAGCAGTCTCACATTCTCGAGTCTTCGTGGCAATAATAAAACAGTTTCAGCCAAACTTTCAGTGAAAGTCCTCCATCACGGGGTGACGCTAAACGACGTCAGCGACAACAGAAGTAAGCTAATGCTGAATAATGCAGAACATTTTGCCAAGTCCTCCTGCCAACGACTGCAGGTGCTATTCTGACAACGAGAGGCAATCAAATCAAAAACTGGACGAAAAATTCCTGTTAGATTTCAAGCGTAGGAGATGGAGAGAAGGAAAAAGTCAAGCATGATATATTTACCACTGAAAAGGATTTTTAGAAGATACAAGATATTTAAGGAAAAAGTAAGATACGTCTTCATTTACACCTGCAGCCTACTGTTGTGATAAGCAGCTCCAGAAAGGTTCTTACTTGAAAGAGAGCTGAGTGATAAAGTGGGAGAATCAGAATCATGAGGTTAATTGAATAGTGTCTATGAGACAACATGGAGTGGTGAACCAAAATTAATCCAAGAGGATCATCCAGGAGGTCCCTCTAGAAGACCATACTTATCTCCATCAAGGTCAGAGTTTATTATTTGACATTAAACAAGAGAAACTGGGTACAGCTGGCATCTTCCTGTGTTAGGACTCAAAAAACTCACCTCAGATGATTTATGTATTTTGCCCTTTATGAGAAAAACCTTATTTTGTGACCTTCAGTTTACAGAAAGGATGATCTTTTCTAAACAAACCAACAGATCCATGTCTGGACGGCTAAAAAACCACAAAAAAGTGTTTGACAGGATAGATTAATCAAAGTTTAGAGGTAAACCCAGTTAGGGAACCATCGTGTGATCGTAAAATGAACAATTATGCTGGAAAAGCCTCGTTCTGGGATGACAGATTTATGATAGCAATTGGAAAAGCCTTAGTTTCTTTACCCCTAATGAACAAAAACTTAATTTGACAACTGAAGTTGTGAAATCCAACAGATTACATTGTGACAAACAAACAAAAGCACAATTAAAGGGGAAAAAAGACTTTTTCACTGCCAGTATTTTACTCTACACATTTTAAAACCCCCAAAACAGATACAGTTAAATTGTATCTGGTTATATTCATGTTTGTTACAGCAATATCTAGTTAGTACTAAAGAAACCCATCATTTCCATCTGTTTTATTTATTTCAGTGGTGCAAAAAGTGGGTATGCACAAAAAAGAAAAAGGAATAGGGAGAACCAGTGGCGGATCTACAGGGTGGCTACATGGGCTCCATCCCCGGATGTTTCCTCAAGAGTCCCGCTCCTGAGCTAATCTGAGTAAAATGTGCAGTACTGGAATTCACCAGAGAGTGACAGCATGCAGAAAAAAGCACCCTGTAGCCTTCCTGTGCAGAAAAAAGAAATGATTTCTTCTTATCTCCATTGATATATATAACTGTGGCAAAAATAAATATGTTACACTGGAGATGAGTTGGCAAATAATTTTCAAGTGTGTAACATAACTAAGGCTTTATTATGTATATCTATGCTCGTTTCTGCCAGCTTCTAGGGAGCCGAGAGCCTCTGCGGCAAATTTAAAACGGATGAACCAGTGGCGGATATCCGGATCCTGAACCGGGCCGTATGAAAGGAAGTTATAACGGTGGAAGAGTGGGGCCTCTAAGTTAAAAGTAAAACAGGAGAGGGATAAAAGACTACTGCGGTGAAATTAGTTAGATTTACTTGACTTGAATTGGTAACAGTGAGTTGATGAGGTGAGGTTTAGCTATTTTCAGTTGATTTGATGGAATGTTGTGATTTAGTTTTGTTTTCGTCATGCAGATAACACAGCTCCAGGTAGGGCTGACCATCCAGGAACAGAAGCAGGTGGACAACCAGAAACTGATTTCGGGACCCCAGAAGGGGTCCCTCCAACAGTTGCCCCTTAGCAGAGAGCATTCAACAAAAGCTGGTTTGAGCAATTTAAATGGCTGGAGTAACCAACAGCTCTACATCTTGCAATGACATATAAAAAAATTCTTGTATATATATATTTATCAACAGATATAATATATAACATAAAAAAAAAATCCATCATATGACTACTGTTCTTTCTAAGTGCATGACTTAAGTAGGAAAGCTGTATGAGACGGGTGGTAATTGTAAATAAATAAACATTGTGTTTGTTAGGATTTTTAATGTGGGTTGCCAGTTTGGATAAGTCTTCCTATCAAGCTATAAGAATGAAGGAGAACATGCTAACAAAATGCCTCAGCCATGCAGCTCATCGGCGGTTCTAGACACAGGCAAACAGAATCGGCTCTTTTGCTCACTTGTACAAGTTTACGTCGGGGGGGAATCGATGGGACATGTTCGCATCCACCTCAAAAATATATAGTTGGGCCCCTGATTTATTTTAAAGGGTTTTATAATCTTTAATATTGGACTGGTGTGTCACAACAAGTTAAACTTTTATCATCCAGGTTCCACACAAGCTGACAGAAAAAAAATCCTGTGTGATTATTATATTAAAAAAATAGATTTTACCCCTGAAGAGAGTTTGATTAACGGCATCTAAAGGTCTTGATTTTTACCGCGTTAATTTGTGGCTCTTCAGAGCCTCTGTGGTGCGTCTCAGCAGTGATTATATAAATAATAGGAATTCAAAAGAAGAGATTTTTCTGTGTTTTCTGTCCAAAGTAAATATATTTGTGCAAAATTTGTGGATAATTTCAATAGAAGCCGTTCAAATTCAGCATTCAGCAAATGATCAGCTGGATGGAGGATGCTCAGCTTCTTAAAACTTTTTAACATGTTGTTCATTTGTTGCAGATACTTTTAGTTGAGACACTTGTTTGTACTCTGCTTCTTCACTAATAACTTATTTTAGCCTAAATCCATTGACCTGTTCAAGAATGAGATAAAAGAGAGGAGTATTTAGCATCTCACATTAGCGATTAGCGCAGATACCATTAGTACTTTTGTGGGAGAACTTAGATCATTGCCTTGATTTTGAAATTTCCAGAACGATTCCAACATTTTTACCCGCAGCATAAACTGAAACATACAGAGGTTGAAATATTAATAGTATAAAACAGAAAATATCCGCCCTTCTGTTTAGCCTTCTTGTTATCTGTTGAATGTTTTGCTCTCTCTCACAGCCTAAATGAACATGAAATTTTTGGGATTTTGCAGAAAATCTTTTTTCTTTTTGTAATAGTGTTTTTATTTTTAGATTTTCACACATATTTGCTTCCTACTAGTGTTTTTCTACAGTTACAGCTGCAAAACAAATTATTATTGTCAATGCTACTCTCTAGCTTTAGCTTCAAGTGTGGTGATGAGTCTCAGGCCTGTCACAGAGGCTCTTAATTGTTGACAAAAAATAAATGACCCATATTCTTAACTTAAGGGTGATTAAAAAAAATACTTTTATGTTTTAATACCTGCGAGGAAATCCCACAATAGAATGACACTAATGTTTATTACATTTTATTCCTTGTTTGTGTTTATCTTTGATGTAAAACCTAAGAATGGAAGTAACGCAGTCGCTTTTTTACATCATAAAGCAAATACGATTTATGTGCTGCATGTTATAAAACTTAAGTTACCTGTTTTTGAAGAATCTTTAACGGTTTGAGGCCCTTAAAAGTTTTGTTTAGTAGGAGAAATGGCAGAGATTGCTTGGAAAAATATCCCTGTTGGATTTCATAATCCCAAACAAACGCTGAAGCTGGATCTGGAACGCGTAGAGAGAGGTCTTATTTCCCCCCCAGTAAAAACCAATGTGGATTATGTTCGGTTTAAATGAGCTCTGTTAGGTTTGACAGAAAAAATGGTCAAATATTAATTGGGAATCACACCTAAAACTCGCTGACATCAAAAGAAAGAAGAAATTGGGTGACTAGAGAAAATCCACAATAAAATCAAACCTATTTTCTGTGTTTGAAAGCTTGTTGTGGAAATATTTCAACCTGATGTGTGAAGAACATGAAAAGAAGTTCAGCATCCACCGCCTCTCCTGCCAGATGTGTAGATGTGCCTGTCTGCTGGTGTTTCTCTGCGCTCATGAATGGACGAGACTCCAAAATAGCTCTGGAGAACAACATTTTAAAGCTGAAGTTTCCTGTAAAGGTTAAATGGCAAAAGAGTTTTTTATTATAGTGGACGCTGACCTTTGTCTTCCATTCCTCCGTCTCTTGTTTACATTTTAACTTTCTCCTCCCGGTCTTCTTTTGCACACTGACAACAACCTAGTAACTTCCCTTCATGCAAGCAGCTCAAGTCTCCAACTATCAGACACAGCAGAGAAATGTTGTTCTGGTTGTGAGAAACAAAGCACAACAGTCTCACATCTCCCGCTGCAGCAGCGGTGCCGTTATGGAGCAGCGATGACATTTCTGCGTCTGTCCTCCCTCCATCTCTCACTCTGCCTCTGATTCACTCATCTAAAATTCAAATGAGGCTCAGAAAAGTTGACGCGGGAGAAACTAACAACAAAAGTTGGGTGATTTCATTTTGCCGACAGCGAGGTGTGAATGTTTCTTCCATCAACACACTTGGTTTGAAAGATTAGCTGAGACGATGATGTCAGAAGATACTAGAAACAGATGCACAATGGCGTGACTCATGAAAAGACTCAGAGTGCGTTCCTCCAGCAGAACCAAACTCTGAGTTTGTCTTTACCAAAAACATTTGGTAGGCTTCCTGATCTGGAAAAGTCTGGAGAAATTAGGGATTATTCTAGATCTGTAAAAATGAAATCAAAGGATTTTTTTTCAGTAATATTTTGTTTTAAAACTGATTTTTTTTATTATAGTAAATTCTTTAAACCTTTCTTCATTACTTACTTTTAGTCGATCCTTGCACCAATATTTCTTTCTTCCAGGTTTTAACCACTGTTGTCCTTTTAAATCTTCCTTTTTTTAAAATTGTTTTGTTCAATCCTTCATTTTCTCCAACCTGTTGCCAAAAACGTCTCATCTCTGCCAGCATTTTGGGAAGGCAGCTGATTCCACTGGCTTTAACAGTTTTCAGATTTTACAGGTGTCAGAATAAACCCCCAAGAAACTCCCACAAGCTAGATCATTGGTAATTGTGTATGTAAAAACAAATTATATTGAAGGTTGCAAGGAAGCTGCTCCCTAACCCTAACCCTATCTCTGAAAGTACTAGTTCTTTATACACTGTAAAGATCTGAATGTGTTTTGCTTTTATTGCAGTCATGTTACTATTTTTTGGCTTTAAAACAATAATATTGAAATCCGGATGGAAAACACATAAATCCTAGAGGATTTAGGTGATCAGTTTTCTACAAAACTGTCTTTTCATTTACTTTAAACCATCTGGATAAACGAAACCCTGAAAATAACGCTAATAAAAAGCCTGTTTGTGGATGTTGTGAACTGGCTGAACCGGTCCACTCATCGCCTCCCTGTCAGACCATTTGTCACCTCTCATGAATTATTAAACGGATGATCCAACTGTTGACATTAGAAACCAAACAGATCTGTTCTGCCATCACTGTCCGCCATGAGGACAGGCGGCGGTCAGCGTGTGTTTGGTTTGCTGATGGATCGGGTCAATGTTGTCCTTTTAAACTGATTTAATATTTATTGCATCAACTTTGGCTGGAAATTAGAGGAAATTAACCAAGTTTGTTTCTTTTCTTTAGGGTAAATAATTAAAAACATTTAAAGGAAATTGAATTTTTTTAAAGTTTTAAATAATATAAACATATAAATCAAGCAAGATGAACTAATTTGAACCCTTTAACTAATGAATTACTTATGTAAATATATAAAAGGAAAGATCGTTTGCTTGTTATTATGAGGGTGAATGTGTCCCTAAGATTTTTCTTAACATAAATAATATGTCAAAAACCTTAAATACAGTTAAAATCAGACTTTCTTTTTGCAGAGTTACCAGAACTAGTAACCTTGAGATAAGAGATCCATTTGTAGAGATGAAACTTCCTGGCTAAGATCGTGTTGCTCCAAAGTTTCCACATAATGTTCCTTCCTCATAATTCCTTCTATTTTTTGCAATGCGCCTTTTCCTCCTGCAGCAAAACATCAAATTTAGGATCCTTTCTTTGGTTTATCGCAAAACAATTTAATTTTTGTTTCATCATCAAGAATCAAGAATCAGTTTATTTATAAAGCGCCAATTTACAACAGATGTCGTCTGAAGGCACTTTACAAGAAAATCAATTAAAATCAAAGATACATCATAAACAAATCAGTAAAAAAAAGTTTCCAATCTAAGGAACCCCAGCAGATTCATCGAGTCATGGACTTGCAGCAAAAAGACCTCCATGTCAGAGAAATAACAACAAAATAACAAATAAATACTCTAAGAAATCAATCCATCCACTGTTGGGTGCCTTAGATCTCCAGCAGTCATAGGAGAACAAAATCGACGAGTCGCCAGTCCATCACAAGGCAACATAGGGATGTGAAGAAAAAAACAACTGGCCCATGCAGTCACACTCATATTTGGGAGCAGTTTAGAAAGACCAGTCAACCTAACACTCTTTTTTTTTTCCTATTGCAGAGATAAATTGTAAACTTCAAACCCAGGACCTTCTTGCTGCAAGGCAGCAGTTCGACCAAGTAAACCAATGAGCAGCTACTCTAAGAAAAGGATTGATTCATACAGTTGCTTTTCAACTGTGTATTGATTATTTTAAGCAATTCCCAGTGAAAGTCTCTGTTTACATTTGCTAACTTGTATAACATTAAAGTAGTGTTACATCTAAAACGACATGCTTTGGGCTGTTGAGCCCAATAAGTCAAGAAGCACAGCTGCAGTCAATCTTGCTGGTAGATGCATAATTATCTGGGTTTAGTATCTGATCTCCATGCGATCCCTGCACCAACTATGAACCCTTCCAGATCAAAACGTGAGACCAGAGGTCCGGTTTCTGAAAATGAAAGCATTAAGGTGTCAATATGGACCAATCGAAGTTTCTACCCTGACTGATTGTGATGGGGATTGAAATAGAGCTGTGCAGAATCACATTGTGCAAACCCCCCAAAAACTGTAGCAATGCTTGAAAGCCATTTTATTCCAACAATCAGTTTCTAAGAATAAACCAAACATCCCGCTAAAGTAGCACAGATGTGTCAGTTTGTGTTGCCATGCCTTTATATTATAAACTGAATCATGCTTCCCTGTGTACGAGGCTCATTGTACCCCTCACAGAGAGAGAGTGTGAAATCCTCCCCAATTTGAGCGCTTACGTAAATTGAGCTGCAGAGTGAAGAACTCGATGGACTCGCTCGAGATGCAGCGGCTTGTTTGTGTTTGATCCAGACAAAATGACACTAATATCCTCCTCCGAGCAGCAGCGAGGTTGAACTGTCGGACAGGCGCTGGGGATTGTTTTCAGGAAGTGTGAGATGTTCTCAGCTCTATAGAGCAAAAGGAAAAGCAAACACAGATTTACTAAAGGAAGTTTAACATAATCCAGAGACACAATTTAGATTTTTCTGTACAGTTCGCAGATCATCCATCAGTTTCCGCCTGGAACGGCGCAGATGCAGAAATCCCACTGACTTTCTTTGCCACCCACATCACAAAGACAAAAAGCTGCAGCATTGTGTAGAAAATACATCCCTCTACTTATAACTCGCAGGAAATGAATGCAGTGGGTTTAGGCTGCATTTAGGGCAGTGGGTGGAAAAGTAGAAATGGTGTACAAATAATAATCTAAAAAAAAAACACATGTCCAACCAACAGTGATGCTATTTAAGCCAGAGTCCTTCTCTCTCCTACCACCTACATAGGGTTGAAGGGGCATCTTAGGACAAGGACCTGCTTCTTGTCAGCTGTAGATAGTCTGCTGCTCCAAAAAAAAAACATCTTAATTATTTACTGCCCTTCTACATGTCAATTAGGGATTAAGGATTTACTTCATCTCAAGAACGTTCCACACCTTTCTAACCTCCTCCAGTCTTCTGCGAGGATCCACAGTTTTTTTTCGCTTCTATGTTCGAAAACAAAAAAAACAGAAATTGATGTAGGATGAACAGAAATCTGCTCATTATAAGTTTGAGGCCCTTCTATGGTAAGTTTGGCGGCAGTATCACTCAACGCGGTGTTGGTTCAAAGTGAGACAAAACAGACCATCGCAGCCAGATAGATGATCGTGTTTGTCCTGCAGGTGACAATAAATTGATCCCCAAAACAAATAAACACAAAAAAGGAAGTGAACGAAAGAGTAAGTTTTGACTTTCCTAGACTCAGGAACAACTTATTGATCCGTGTTCCTCTCATCAGATGTGATGTGACGGATGTTTCAGTTTGGCTTACTTTTTACTTTTGAGCATCAGCCACTGAAATCTTTACTTTCTTCCTATTTTTATTTGTTTTTTTTAAAAACTATTATGAGTTAAATTTTAATTTTAATAATAGTAAATGAAAGAGTATTGATGATATTATATAAGGTTAAACAAAATGCTGAAAGATACAGACAAAATAATAATTGTAACATTAACATATATGGTGGTAATAAATTATAACAACAGCAACAATTTTATTTGTTTATTGATTTCTGAACTTATTTTTAATGAATTTATTTTTAATATAATAAGCAGTCTCCACTGCTCTATTTTAAAGTTGAAGGCGGGTACTATTTTATTTCATCTTTCCCTTTGATTTATTGGTTTTCTTTTTTTTTTGGAGTAAAAACTTTTGTGCGGGATTTTTATGTTTAGCTGTTGAGAAAAGCTTACGCTTTAAATAAATAATAAAGTAGATCCTGTTGTATTCTGTATAATTGTTTTGGATATTACAAATCTGAAACATTGGCTTTACTTTTGTTTTCTGACAATAAAAAAAATATCCTAGAATGCTTTTTGAATTAACTGATGGTTGATGTTAACTGACTATGTGCTCGATCACAAATGTTCAGTTTCTCTGTTCTTACTTTGCCTCTGGATCCAAATGCTCCCCTAATGTGGAGCTCCACTCGTCGGCTGCTCTCGTGGTCCACCCAGTCTGGATCTCTCCACAAGAACTCACTGCTCACCTGTCCAGCCTTCACAGGTTCACCATTCAAGTTGAATAAAGGACAATGGAAATCTCTGCTCCTCAAAGCCATTTTGGATCTTCTCTGTAAAACCCAGGAGAAACATTTATTTGTTCATTATTATCAGACCTCCAAGTTGTTTTCCCCAATAAAAAACAAAAACGAGAAAAAAACAAACAAACAATGAAAGACTCTTAAACATCTTAGTGACCAATCAAAGCCTTTAATAGAGCCTCATTCACTCAGATGCACAAAACTGTACTTGGTAGGAAACTTATCCCTCTATTAACACATCCAAACACGTGTTTTCTGACTCTAAGTATTATTAATATATTTCAAACTCCAACCTTAACCAACGCCCAGTTTACAGCATACCTCAAAACTTAGTAGAGTGTAGTAGAACTACAAAAACAACAACTAAGGACTAGGAAAACCTTACTTTCTACATATGACCACCCTCTGCTTGTGAAAATGGTGAAAGTGGAGCTCCATATGTAGCATATATAACCACAAACACTTACACTCACTCACACTTGGCCATGTTTAAACTAAGTCACAGAAGCCTGGAGGCCAGTTTGCCTTCTGCGTTTGTTTTCATCTCTCCTTCTCTTATCGTTTGTTCTCAGTAACTCGCTCATGACTCCATCAGCTGTCACTCTTTATTGGATTTCACAGATCTTCAGCAAGACTCTTGTCAACATGATGAGACGGAGCAGATGATATGAAACTGATGACACATTTTCTCTGTAGCTTATTGGTTTCTCTCCAGCTCTAATTTCACAGATCGACTTTGGTTTAAGGTCCAAAGTTTCTGGCAATATGTTTATCTCTTTAAAGGATAGAAGAAGCTTTAAACCACACTGCTCAATATTGTTGCTACAAATTGCAATAATTCAATACTCTGACAAACTTAAGAAAAGCAACAATGAAATAAATAATTACCACAATAAAGAAAGAGATTTAAAATGCATGATTTGATTGCTTGATTTAATCTGCTCAACAATTCATCCCACAGTTTCATGCGGATATTTACAACTCCAGCTATCTTCTCTGTGGGCTGATCCAGAAGTGAACGCTGCAAGACAATGACTCGATTTGTCTGATTTGTTTAACATGCATGACTTTATAATAACTGAAATAAAAGGGTATTTCTTATAAAATGACGCGATGTGTTTAAAATTTGCTCTATATAAATTCAATGTTTTCTGACCGAATAAGAAATGTGATTTATTGGTATCGAAGGCTATCTTTGTTTCTTCTGCCAGAATCAACTGACAAAACATTAAAAATCACAATGCAACCCCATTAAGAAATCATCAAATAACGATTGGCAAAAGAAAATTCAAAAGCCTACATTTTGAATGTAATCTTTTTTATTACAAAATATAAATGGCAAAAAGCTTTTTTTTTAAACTCTTGTTGCTTAAAACGAAGACGAATCTGATAGACAGGAACAAAACTACGATTTTTTTTTTTTCAGTTTACATGCTACAGTTTGAAATGTACAGGTGAGTCTGCCCCTGCTCTGATAAAAACAATAAAAATAAATAAAAGACAGCATGAGTGGAAATGATTTTGATCTGAAGGAATATTGTAGCAGTAACAAAGCAAGGACAAAATTTGAACCGGCACATTTTTTCCCTTCATTGTTGCACGAAAGAAAACAAAAAACAAACTTATTCCACAGTTTTAAAGAAAATCTGTCTGATAGATCGGATGAGCTGGAAGGGTTACTTTATGTGGAATAATTACAATTAGTTTCATTTTAGACATTTTAAAAGTAACTTTATATTTTTAAGATATAATTGCTACAGTCTCAGCAAGTAAACTGCTGCCACGGATCTGCAAATATGAATCTTTCCCAGCAATGTTTGGACATTAGATCTGTTTATGAGCTTCTGTCTAGGAACAACTACAAGAATATGCTGTAGCTTGAGAACTTTTTTGGTACATTTCAGAACCTCATACATTTTTTACACAATTAAAAAAACAACACACAAACAAAAAACAACAACAGCTGTTTTCCAAATGACAATGTTTCAAAACAGATAGGAGGAGGTTGGATGGTTTCCACTTCGAAAGCAGATCCTCTACAGTCCAGTTTTAGCAGGGTAAGGGGTGATTGAAGGGTAAGGATGGGAGACTGGAGCTCTGAGAAGTCCCTTTCCATATTTTCTGTCTCTGTTCTTTAATAAAACAAAAGCAGATTTCATTGACGCGATGCGTAAAATGGCACCATGTGTGCGTAAAATGTCGGGAAGGCCGGCGCGTCTCGGAGCTTTCTGGACACTGCAGGCATGCAGGCGTCCTCCAAGCTCTTCACTTCCCCACCTCGTCTAGCACCTTGCGGTTAAGCTGAGCCTGCTCCCGCTGGGTCTCCATCCTGGCAATCTGGATCATGTTCCTCAGCAGGTGGAAGGTCAGGTCGATGGAGAGCGGCGGCTCTTCGCTGCGCTTCAGGGGCGCTTCGTACTCCTCGCCGTCAGCCGCGGGCGGCGGCGGGTGGAGACGCTCCGGGTCTCTCTGCTGGAGGAGCCGCAGCAGGCTGTCGCCCGCCAGAGCCGAGGCTGCGCTGTCCGTGGCCGCTCTGAGGAGAACATCCTCCAGCTGATGCTGCTGCTGCACCTGGAGCCGCCTGCCGCCGTCCAGCCAGCCGGGGACCGAGCGCGGTCTGCCGGCGATGGGGCGCAGGTGTGATGAGAGGAGGAGCAAGGAGAGGAGCAGCAGGAGCGGGACAGGCTTCATGTCCTGCAGGCGAGGGAACCAAGAAGGACAGGAAGTTAGGAAACAAAAATGCAATAGGAGGAATCCTAGTTCTGGAACTTAGATTAAACTTCTACATCTCATGTATAAATTATATATAAATGACAGAGATAAATGTAAACAGAAATGCAAGATGAAATCCCCATCTAAAGACCACTATGACCTTTAGGAGAGAGCTTCCATCTCCTCCATCCTTTAAAGAAACGTTCAGATATAAGATAATCTGCAGAACTCACTTGGTTGTCGTCGGTTGATGCTGCTGAACTTTTCAGAGATGTCAACTCTGATTCTGGAAAGTCCTGTGAGTAACGGCTCCAGAGGTCTGCGGGGTTTTTATGCATCCACTCAGCTCCTTTTTTGACGTCAATGCGAGAACAGGAAACTAGGCGGCTCTAAAAGACGCACAAGCACCACCAGCTAGTCTGAGAATGCAGGGAGTAGCTTTTAAAGCTTGGTTTGTTTTCCATCTTGTTTTTAAAAGCTAGAATCCTGACTGAATAATTTCGTTGGTTTAACACTCAGGCTTTACTTTAGTTTGTGAAAGAGATCAAGGTGAGAATTATACTGAACTCTTCCTTTCTAAGCTGAAAACTCTTTTTTTTTAGATGTTTGGAAAGTTAAAGTAATTTAAATGATTTACAAAAGTTGGTTTAAAGTAATAGATACTGAAATTAAACTCCAAAAATCATGTGAATAAGAGGAACCCCCAAATATGAATTACAGGTTTGCGCGTTTAGATGCACTTTTTGCATGGGGCGCTGTCCATGGTGCTGAAGCTGCCGCTACAGTAGTTTTATCACATTTGATTCCTCCTGGTCACTAACACTGATATTTTATTTTTATTGTACAGGTGTCCAATTTTATTTTACAGAAACAAAGTCATCAGCACCTCCTCCATGTTTAGCAGGAATGCTTGGAAACCATTGTTAGCCTCTTATTCATCTCCAAACCTTAAACAATCAGGTTTAATTTCACAGCAAAAATAAACTTCTAATTTATTATACTTTTTTATTCCCAAATGTATAGATCTGAACTACAGTCGTTCAGTGTTTAGCACTCATTTCTCTTTACATATTTTTGTTAAGGATAATGTTGCCCTCCATAAAACTACCCAGGACCAGTCTCTGCTTTTAGAAAGCACAAAAATGACATTGTATTTGCCGTTTTCCCCAACAACATGACTCCTAACTCACATTAAAGTTGTAATTTTAAGTGGGAAATACAATTGTTAGCTTTTTGTTTTACAAAAGATCCGAAAGGAATGTTTCTTGCTAAGTGTTCAACCATCATCTGTGGTTTCAAAGTTTAAAAAAAAATCATTCTGACAGCAGATGCGGGAAAGCTTTGGTAAGAATACTTAACATATAAACACACCTGCATTACTTCAATGGCATGTTCTCCTGTCTTACCCTTTATGTAAAGTGTGTAAAAGAAAAAAGTAATCTCTCTACTATGTATCAATTAATTTATATATATATATATATATATATATATATATATATATATATATATATATATATATATATATATATATATATATATATATATATATATATAT
>JAVLVB010000407.1:505079-554198 GCA_032876305.1 Orestias chungarensis | reverse complement strand
ATTCATACACTGCACATTTTACTTTTATCGCCAGTTGAAAGTTTGGATTGAAAACCAGAAGTCCAAGTTCATACAGATACCTTGAGCGTACTTCAGAATGTCTAGATAACTTTTTATGAAAGCCACCTCCAAAGTTTTGCTGTTTGGAAGCAAAAATAGAAAGAAATAATAAAGTTTTATGCAGTGCTGCACTCAGATAAACTCCGCCCACCCATCTGTCCAAGTTACTCTGCAACAACACTCCACATATTTTATCACCTTGGCTTAATTTGAAAATCACAGGGAGCTGGAGTGCTGCTTCAAAAACCTGCAGCTCTCTGGGTAGAGATGCTCCTGTCCCTCAAGGGGGTAAAAGAGGCTGTTTGGCAGACTTTCAGCGCGTCCGTCAGATGCTTTCCGCTTGCAGATATAGCCTGAGTGTTTGTTAATGTTGCTGCCAGCGAAGCCCAGCAGCCTCCATAAAACACAACTCACCAAAGCAAGTTTCCAACAAAGTTCAACAAAGTTAAAAAAGTTCACCAAGTAATTTTATTATGTAGGATTTCAATTTGTTTGAATGTCCACATGTGAAAGTAAATATTCAAATAGGAAATAGCATCTGGATTTATTTTTGGTAATTGCTGGCTGGTCTGAAGAGGAAGGTAAATGCATCCCTTGGT
Source organism: Orestias chungarensis (assembly GCA_032876305.1). NCBI lineage: Eukaryota > Metazoa > Chordata > Actinopteri > Cyprinodontiformes > Cyprinodontidae > Orestias > Orestias chungarensis. Next base: position 553,539 of record JAVLVB010000407.1, on the reverse strand, counting down.
GAAATTTGACCCAATTTTTTTTTAGTTTGTTGTGGTTAACCTGAGATGGATAACTTAAAAATACCCTTAACCAAACCTGTCTCACTACATGGAGTAGGCTGTCTTCAAATGATCTCAGATAGGACAGAGGTGAACCTTCCCTGGACTGACCAAATTCCCCAAATGAGTCCATAAAAATCTTTACAACTGATTTAGGAAGTTCCAGAAGAACATTTAAAGCACCGGAGATCTCACCTCCTTTATTTAAAGGTCAGAGTTTATGATTCACAATACCCAAGAGAGTGGGACAAATGGTAAAACCATTGCTGGCCAAACATTAAACATGTGTTTTTAAAAGTGTCCACTATACCATAGAAATTGAAAGAATGTCTTCAGGCAAATATGGTAGCATTATGGTCTGGATCTGCTTTGCTGCTTCAGTTCATCCAAAACGTTGAACGTTTTAGAAAAGGTCCAATTAAAGTCCAAACTTGAATTCAGCTGGCATGCAAGAGGTTTAAACAAAGAAGTGAATCTAAATAATCTCAAATCTGCACAGAAACTGGTGATCAGATAAATTACCTGGAAGTAAATCATTTCTGGAGTTGTGGTTACTTTTATGTTTACTCATCCTGAACATTGTCTTTAATGTCATCATTTAGGAGGTTTTAAGGATTTGAAAGGTTAAATGGTCACGTGATGAATATTTTCTGGAGTTTCCTAGAAACAGGAGTTTGATGCACAAGAATTTAATGTGGATTTTTTACCACATTATCAAACCTTTAGTTAAAAAATCCTGTTGAGTTTTTAACTTTTAGGTTACATCAACAAATGTCAGCTAAGGTGTTCTGGTCATTTCCCAACTTTAAGTTGGCTTGGAAAACTTAGTTTGCAAAAATTAACCAATTTAGGAGTTAGTTTGTTAAATTTAATTTAATTGATGGATGCGCTCTTCTTAATTCTACCAACAATCCCGCTTACACAACATAATGCATCTTTCACAAACCGTTTTCAGTCTCTTACTGTTCTATTCTGACACTGTCTCCTATAAACATGCACTTTTATATTTGCAGCCATTCTTTTTAATCTTTGACAATTACGTGTTTCTTCAGGCAGAATTTGGATTGTCCAGGTGCGCAGCTACACAAAAAAAAAGAAGATGCTTTTTTAAAAGAAAAAACACCAAGAAACTGATATAAAACGGTGGTAGCATCATTCTGAGGGGATAAATGGTGAAATACTGATGGGTTCATATTTGCAGTGGCAATTTTACTTGCTACAACTTTCATTTAAACGTTAATGGAAACACTTGAAGATTTTAGCACATATGCACAATTTTGACCATGTGTTGATTAGAGAAACCCCACAATGTTTAACTAACCAGACTGTATTTATGCTATGTGCTTTTTTTCCCTGAGGGTTTTATTAAAACGCTGGCAAAAGCAACCAGAACAAAGTCAATGCGAAACAATGAGTCAAATGGAGAAGAGTCCAGGAAGCCAAACATGCAAATCAAAAATACATCATCGGTGAAGCTCATTGAGTCAATGAGGAGAACGTTCCCTCCATCAACCCGCAGGTGTTAATGTAAGTGTGGCTCCGCTGCAGCTCTGCAGCCAAATCCCATTTCCATAAATAAACTTTCACAGGCGTTTCTGCAAGAATGCAAGTTTGACTTTCAAGTGCGAATGTGTCACTCGGGAATAGACGAGCAATCTTTCCCCGACCTTTTACGTGTGATTCAGTCACAGTTTTACAATTTGGAAATATCAGAAGACTAAAGTAAGTTTCTCACAAAGACACGCACTTGCATACAAACTCCCGGTCGACAGTACAAATGAGTGTAAAATCATCGTCATCGTCCTCAACAATAACAAGACACGCTGGACTTGTGAGGTCTCTTCATATCTTGTTGGCCTTCCAGGTCAGGTAGGAGTTCCAGGCGACGGCGACGATCTGGACGACGGCCAGCCTGCAAGGAGGAGTCAGAAGTGCTCTTAGCCGGTTCAAAGCAACTAAACCGCATCAGTGAAAATGATTCTTCACATGTACACAGAGGTTTGCTGATTTAAATCACTCAGAAAAACCCAACAGCTCTTAAACAGACATGCAGAGGTCAACCTTTAAATGTAAAAACCTCACCTGTGATGCAGCGGAATGAAGTAGAAGTTTGCAATCTGGACTGGAGGCCACAGCTAAAGTATATTAAAGGTATAGATTTAGTCTTCATTCATATCTAACAGAATTCCTATATGATAAATAAAATACATTTATGCATTATTCTGGTAATTTATCTCACCATTTCTGCTTTACGCTTCATAAAACGCGATAGTTCAGGGTGTTGTTGATGTTGATCATGCACTTAAACAAACATCTGATCTGGGGGACATCAAGGTGTCGAAAACAAAAATGTCTTTGGCACTTCTAAGCTTCATTAATACTAGTTTTGCTTCAACAGTCTGGATCTCAACCAATTGTTTCAGTGTGCTGATGTGATGCAATCTGCTGGGTTTCCTTAGATTAGAAACTTTTTTAAACTGATTTGTTTATGATGTTTCTATGATTTGATTTGATTTTCTTGTTAAGAGCCTTGAGACATCTGTTGTAAATTTGTGCTATATAAATAAACGGATTCTTGATTGTAATTTTGTTCTTTAAAAACAGGTTTGAGTGATTAAATGTTAAAAAAAAATTTCAAAGAATATATAGCAAATAACAAAAACATGTGCAGTTCTATTATTAACAGCTTTAAAGCAATAAGAGTAATAGAAACTCCAAGAAAATAAAATGCTTCAATTTTGGCTCCACAGGAGTGACGGCATCTCTCAAATCCTTTTTTTTTTTTTAGCAGTTAGCCTTCTTACGCAAAGTGATGAGGAATGCATGTTTTCATCAGGTGATAACTTTGGCGACACAGGATAGGAGTGATTAGATAAGAGGGATTTTCAATGAAAATGTCTGTCATGACTTCAGCAATGCTAAAACATAATACTAAAGTTAATGTCAGTAAAATTGTTTAGTCAGATGCACCGTAACAGACTATCAATATCTTTAAACACTAGAGCTGGTGCTTGTATAAGCTTCTCTTGTTCTCTTCTCTCCGTTACTCCAAAATTGCATCATGAGTGTTTAACCAAGTCCTTTAGAGATCCTGCTGATTTGGGTGTGTTGAGGCACAGAGACGTGTCACAGTTGCAGGACGTCGTCCCTCTAGGTGGGAGATTTAAATACTTCTGCTTAAACGATCTGCAGTTTTATCTTTCATTTATTTCCACCTGGTTGCTTTTAGGTATCAGAGAGATTCATTTTGCTGAGCAGTTAACTTGATTAAATGAAGGACCGATTCAGGAATAATTATAGTAAGGCGAGAAAGAAGAAAAGCAGCCGAGCAAACAAAAACAAAAATAACTATAAATCCAGTTAAAAGAAAAACTCACATAGTAGTTAGAGATCAGGGCGTCTGTGTAGTCCTGCGACAAAAATCAAAGATTTATTATTGTGCAAAGAAGGAAGTTTGACAGACTTTTACAATTAAAAAATGTTTTAAGTTTTATTTGTAATAATACACTGAAGTATGAAGAAAGTTAAATGATGAAAATCAATAAAAGTATCATTTTAATCAATTACAAACTTTTAAAACCCAACACAGACAAATGATTCAGCCCATCAATCTGAATTTGCACAAATAACACAATGCGGTACAAATAATTGTCCCAGCTCTTGATGCCTAAGATGAGACTTAAAACAAGGGGTGAGAGGGCCACTGTCGAGAGTCTCATCTAAAGGCCCCGCTTTTATTCTCCGTCTTTAACACTGTAAGGTATGTGGTCCTGTGCCTCTTCCTACTGTTTTAGACGATCGTCTTAAGTTTATTGTCCTTTTATTTTACTGCTGTTTAGTCGATTTTATCTTATGTATTGTGTATGTGCAGCACTTTGAAGACATGTTCCTGATTTAAATGTGCCATACAAATAAAGTGGAATGGATTAGATAGATGAACCTTTCCATGTTCATCAACATTAAATCCTATTTCAAACTTTTTTGGATACAGCTCAAAATAAATCGGCATCTCACAAGATTGGATGTCAAAAGGAAGGCTGTAAGAAACAAAGGAGAGGTTTACAAGATGGTTCTGAGGTCTGGTGGGAATAAAGAAATGGAGAAATCAGGCAATCAGGCTTAGATTATCTGAACATGAGCAGAAAAGCGAGAGTAAATATAAAGCACATAGAATATTGAATATAAAGCTACCAGCATGAGTCGACATTCACTTATCTTGACAGACCCTGAATCTAAAAAGGCTGCAGACTCTAAAGATGTTTCACTGAGAGCAACAAGACAAGATATTAATTTTGGGGAGGTTTTAATAATGTGTATCTGAGCTTCATCAGTTCCTTTAACATCAGAAGTAATTTAAATATCTGTTTCATTAATAATAAATCCAGAATATCAGCTGAAAAATAGATATAGTACCTGGAATATGACCAAAACAACAGATCTAACGTAAAATATGAGCAATCCTGAGTAATATGACTGTAAAAACAGAGGATGGAGGGCGCTGACCTTTTGATGGCACAGTAAATAATAACAGAGCATTTGGGAGCACATACAGAGAGTTACAGAAGTAAAGTTTCACGTCATCCACCTAAAGGTCACCTGAGCTTGTCTCGACGTATAAAAATAACAAGCCAATGTTCCTGGTCTGTGTTTTTTTGTTGTTTTGTATTTTAGGCAGAAACAATTTTCTAATTATGGACAAACAAGGTATTTCACCACCTGAGGTTAAAACACGTCACAATCTAAAAAGGAGACATTTTAAACCAACCGTTCAGCCCAGAAACAAACAAACCCAATTTAAGCTCCACAAAGATGGAAGTTCAGTGTATTCCTCAAAATGAGGGGGAAGACAAATCTGACTTCATGAAACTTTCATGCTTTTAATTTCCCTCTCTTCAAATGGAGTTTAGCTAAAACAAACCAGAAATGTAAAAATCTAAATGATGTTGTAGGAGGAGAAAAAGGCAGGACGGAGCGGTTCTGTACAAATTAGGACGAAATGCTCCGAAAAGGACCAGGAAACTATGAGAAACTCCTACTTTTACAACTGAAGCTCAGGTTTATACGTCATCCCTTTATATCAGCTTTTAATATGAAATATCTTATCTAAACAAACGAGCGAGGAAAGTTTGAGTCTTTTGTAAGGGGGGCCACCAGGGACATAAATCTGAATTCACTTCCACACATATGAAGTTAAACTCTTCCACATACTTTACTGAAGATGAGAGATAGAAATAGAGAGACGTTCAAATATCAAACAAAAGCTGTGAAATAAAACTGTTGAAGGACGTCTCTCTTTGGCTGTCTGAGCTTCCTCTGGGCGTTGTGGGGTCGGACGGTGGGTGAATTTGTTTGGACGTCAACTTCTGGGGAGACTGGCAGCTGTCTCAAACTCGTCCACTCGTGATTGATCCAAAACAACTTTGGACTGATGGACTTAAAATTTGTTTGGAAATGATGAGAGAAAAAGCAGAAAGGAGTTGCTTCTGCTTCTCTGAGGTCGTTGACGGCGGTTTCTTTTCTGGTATCTTCATTTTAACTTCCTGTCCGCTTAAAATAAAGCCTGCAAGCTTTGCTTGTAACTTTAGGTTAGATTTGGGCAAACTCCTGTTTCATTACAGTACCTCCTGAAGATTCATTTACAAAGAAGTTTTAGAAGAACACAAGCCTTGGTAAGCCCCCCCCCCCAAACTCTCCCTCTTTGCCAGACTCAGTTGTAATGAAGCTCATTTATCATTTATTTTGTGTCCTTTCTGACATTTACCAGATTGGCCTTTCAGGTCCAGGCCTCTCCTTTGGTAAATAATTGATGGTGATCAGCGGCACGCTGTTCAAGCAAAGCGGTGATGGACGTTTGAGCAGCTGGCATAACGCGGCACACACTCAAATGCACACATATACGGACGCATGAGTCACCCTGGCTGGTTTTGACAATCCCTCCTCCGTCACAGGAAATAGTTTCTACCAATAATGAGGAGTAAGTGTTGGAGGTATGTTGTTTGGAGGTGTTTGAATCAATCTGTAGGGACCGTTTTAACGCTTAAAGAGCCATTTTTATAATAACATAATCATAAGCAGTAGCCATGGTCATAAGTCAACAAAAGAGGTTTCAGTAAAACTAAAAAGGTGTCTTTATTCTTATGAAACTAGAAAACAAAAGCAGTTTCAAAGCTGTCAAATAAAATGACAAGCAGATAAATGAATAACGTCGGAAGTGAAACCACTAAATTAAAAGTCCCTTTAACGTTAAACACCAACTTACCTTTCGTGACACTGGTTTTTTTGGTTCCATTTTGTTTTAAGTAAAAACAACATATTGTCTTTAATCTTGTGCAAAATTTTGAAAATCTGGTTTAAAAGGAATAAATAAATGCTCATCGCCTTTATAAACCATTCAGGTGTGTATTGTCTCACCCTCTTGAATTTGACAATGTTCTTTTCCACCGTTAGTCCGTTCAGGGCTCCGGAAATACAGAGGAAAGCTCCCAAGAAACACGGCGCAAAACACAACTGTGAGGATGAGAAACAGAAAACAAAAAAAGGACATTTTAAATCCTAAGGTGGAACATGATAAAATATATAAGATATAGGCACAACAAAGCTAATGCATGGATCTCACCTGGTCAACAAGCATTTTCTTCATGGCAGCAGATTTAGATCCTCCGACCACGAGTTTGTCCAAAATTTTGTACCAGCTGCCGATTACTGGACCCTTTTTTATGGATAAGGAACAAATTAAGGCTAAAAGATCTTAAAAAGACACATTCTTGCTGCTTTATGAAGGATTGTAAGAGGTACAACAGTTCTAAGAAGGTTTTCATTTCATAGTGCAGAAATTCACATCAAAGAATTCAAGCAGAAACTTTATCTGTGGGAGAGTTTTTGGTTTAAAACTCCTGACCTAAAACTAAACTAAACAGAAAAACATCTTGATGATCCCCAAGAGGTTTGTGTCAGTCAAAAGTAAGAAAATTATCAATTTATGCAAAAAACAAAGCAGAATCAGGAAAATCAGGCGAATTTACATAATTCTGCCATTTCTACTCTTAGATGCTACTTATGCAGCGAATATGCGGCTTTTTAGGAATTATGCGCACCGCCACATATTGTGCCCCCCGTCCTTGATATTGTAGGACTTTCTATCTCAATATCGCGATTTTCTGAAGGGACTGATCATACCATCAGTCAAATAGGGTGGTTGTAGTGTGATGGTCTGAGGCCGTTTTTGGTTCTGCAGGATCTGATCTCTACCTGAGGGAACGTTGTGAACGTTCAACCATCCTCTTATGACCGCAAACTGTTGCACACATGCATGCCAACATGTCCGAATTAAAACCCAAAAGAAGAACCTGATGTGGCCTAGTCAAAGTCTGTACTTAAATTTGATGGTGTGACAAGGCCTTATTAAACAACCTATAACTGATTAAAAAGAAGAAGAAAAATCGCAGATTTCTGCTAACTAGTGTCCAAAATGTCTACTTCTTCATTTATGTGTTACTGCTGTGAGTTTTTGGAGCATTTATATTAAACATCATGCATAGGCGAGTATAAACATGCTGTCCTACTCTGCCTAAAAGCACCTAAACATAAACCTAACGTCTCGCACATCTCATTTGAAACGCAGTATTATCTTCGTATATTTTTAGATCAAGGGTTTGATAATATCTGGATTTAAGACGATTACTGAGTCATAAATCAGTCCCCTCACAAATCAGTCCCGTCACAATGATGCGAGAATCGAATGTGGAGCTTTATAAAAAAGGTCAATTGTGCGATTTTTTCCTTCAGCCTTTTAGTGTATAAACTATTCCATTCATCAGCCTGAATGAGCCTGAGGCTAATCAGTCTCCAAAAAAATTTGTACAGAGTGTGACAGGCAAGAAATTGCCTATTCCTACAAGAGGAACCTCCTGTGAAGGTCTGGATTGTGTTGAATGTAAACAGGAAATAAAAGACGATGAACCGACAGAAGAGAGAAATATAAAGGACTCTCACCACGAAGAAGAATCCTATACTCATCATCTTGGCTGTGCGTGTCACATTGTGATGAGCCAATCCTCTCCTCTCAATCAGCTGTTGGGAGATGACATCACCGACTCCCACCAGAGACCCTGAAGGACAAAAAAGCTGTCAGGACACGGAGGACGGTGTTATACAATCATGGTTCCGAGTCGCAGAAGACGTTTTCAGCGTGAAGCTTTGGTTAAATAAGACCAGATAAATGGAGCTCGCTTATTCTTCAGCCGTTAAGACAGAATAAACATTCAGTATTTAATGTAAATGAAGCTCAACAACACATTTGTCTGATTTTGAATGTCCCGCTAGTGTATGAGGTGTAGGGAAAATTGATGGGCATTGAAGTTTAGCTAATAAACTCACAACTTTAAAAGGTATTGAAATAGGAAATACTTGGGACACATGGCAGACGCTTTAATTACAAAAAGGCCGATCCTGTTTCAGTGCAAAAACCTCAGACGCCGTCACGATTTAGGCAGACACTCCGGTCTCCGTAGCAGAAACACAAACAGCTAGGGGAAAATTAGATGCTTTACATGTTGTATGTCGTCATTGCTCTGGATCCTATCAAACCATCTATATCCTAAAAACCAATTTAACGACTCTTCCCTGTTGGAACGTGCAGAGAGGAACCAGTGCCAACTTTTTATGGCATTTTCTCCTCCACAGCCTTGCCAACAGTGACTGTAGAGGTGAAGAAACCTCACATTTGATCAGATTCTGTTACTTTGTTCACACAAGAATTGCACTTGCCTTAAATTAATTTTTTTTTGTTTCATCATCCTTCAGCACTACGAGGGTCTTTTCAAGTAAAGTTTTGGTATATACGGATCTTTTTTCGGCAAATCAGGTTTTCATTTGCAAAACACATCGAAGATATTAGCGATTTATTGCCGGAAGAACAATTTTTCTCACACGAACTTTGACCCCTGGATCAGGGAAGCAAAGAAGCCGGGATCTTCCTGTCAGCACATGACTGCTCTACATCCTGGACACGTCTGCTGTCAACATGTTTAACATTTTCTACAACGCTGCTGAGCTGGAGTCACAGAGAAAATTCTCTGCAGCAGGAATCACAAAAGATGATTGAACTAATAGTTAATCACAAGCTAGAAAAGTTTGCAAATGAAATTCATAAAGAATAAAGATGTACAAAAAACAAACAAAAAAAACTTATTTAAAATCTGCAAATGATTCACAAAACCCTAGTTTGACTTAAGTTTCACAACAAAGGTGCTTCACTACCTTAAATTTTCCTTCCAATTAGCCTTTTTTTTATCTTTCAAAGGTTACATAAAAACTTCTGCTTTTGTTTTTTAATTGATTCTTACAAATCAGCATTTTTTTCAATCCAGTCCCGTCCAGCTTTGTTTATACAAACAAAAATGAAATCACAAATGGGAAACAAAATGATCTACATAATAAAAAAATGAAATCATTAACTAAATTAATAAAAAGAAACGAGAAAAGGCATAAATATTCATATGAACGTTTAATTTAAAAACGTAATGTAATGTTTTCTTGTCTGTCTCATTTTTAGAAGCGTCCCAGAGAAAAAGAGAGTGTGTGTCACCTCTGATACACAAGATAAATATTGAAAAAGATAATGCATATGATATGCTCACAACATTTTGTTTATGAGACAATGTGATTTTTCAATACTGAATATATTTTCTCAATTTAAGGAAATATTTTTTTCTCAAATCCTTATTGCTAACATTTTGCTTCTGCAAGGTTATTAAAGGTTATTTCAATTTGAAAAAGAAAAAAAACAAACAAAAAAAACTAAATATTTCTATTTTGTAACAGTCAAACCACAGAATAATCCTGACTAAAATAGCAAGACAGTTTTGTTGTTGTCGTGTTGTTTAGGTTGCGTGACCAATAAAGGCTCAGTTCTATATTTAAGTATAAAGCATATATATCTAGATTAACATGTATACAGGTAAACATTACAGCCACATGCTATCATCCACTAGTAGGCGTATTTATAGCTGCGTTTAATAAAAGAACTAATATACGTGGTTAGGAGGAAAATCTTCACTGCAGACTTGCACAGCAGCATTTCCTCACTTTGTAAACACAGAGAAACATTTATTCTGTCAGAAAAAACAGATTTCAAAACTGCCAAGCAACAGCAAGTTATTGAAATTACAGAAATGCCTTCTGCTGGTTCTTTTACGTCAATTGTATACAGCATCTAGAAAATCGTTATTCCCCTTGAATGTTTTACTTTCTCAATGATTTCATGAGTTAATTCCGATCACCATAATTGGCTTTTTAACCAAACAATTTACTGCGATGTAAAGCCGAGCGGCAAAAGCAAGCGCGGCAGATTAGTGCTTGCTAACAACTGACTGTGACATCAGGAGACATTACTGTGGATTATATATCTGTGCAGCCAGACAGCATCACTTTCCACGATGACTGTTTAAAGATACTTGCATGATAGGAGTTGCAGCAACGTTTGATTTCCAGCAGGGATAAAAGCTATTTTTTTATTTAAATAATTTTAAATCACTGAATAAAAAAAAATTGAAAGAAGTTAGAGTGTGAACATTATTGCAAGGCTGCATGAATATGCAAAGAATGTTTCATATAACAAACTTTTACAGAAAATCAAAACACACAATATTGTATGTTTCGTGTCCTGTAAGACAAAACTGCACGTCTGATTTAAACTATTTACTTTGGTTAACTCGGTTTTTCAAAGTTAGGTTTATTGGTCTCTCACTGTGACTTTTGCTTTGGTAGATGTGGAAACAAACTCAGGAAAACAAATTAGGAGTAATTATCACATGAAACATTTTTTAACAAACAAAAAAGAATGAAATTTAAAGGATTTTGCGATGTTATGATTTCTGCAGCGGTTTTGCATTAAGAAAATTAGGCCATTTCTAAAACTCAGTAAGATTTATGAGAAATAAATGAATAAATATTCCATTAATATTTGCCGCCAATTCTTAACAGACATATTTTTTTAGTTTAATGATACTTTAATTCAATTATGGTAACATTTTTCCATTGAATGCTAGAAAGGCTTCTGGTTGAAAAGTAATTTGTAGCCATCTAGTGGTGAGACAGGGGAACTGATTCAAATCTGGTTCATCTTAGTTTGCTGTTTAGATAAAGTTTTTTGCAATTTAGTTCAATTTATCAACTCTTTACGGAAAAGTTAACTTTATTCAATTCACGCTTCTATTGTACTTTCACTTTGATTTTTTGTATATGTTAAAATTTCTGCACCACAACCATGATAAATTCATTGCATACAAGTACTTTTACATTCAATAACCAGAATTCTGATTCTGATATTATTTTAGTCTGTTTATTTTAATAAACATGTGTTGTTGTTGATTTGATTCATTTATTTCATTCAAACGCCAAGGCGGTTTCTGGCTGTGCTGGTTAACCAGTGACACTAATTTTAAACTATTTAAAGTTCGAATGAGGTAAAGGGAAAAATATGACCTCATTAAATAAATACTTTAATAACAAAATTGATATAAAAAATAAGAATTACATTTTTTTTAACGATAATTAATTTCAAATATATTACGTCCATATAAAGGGAGATATTAATTCAATAGGGTTTAGTAAACGTTAATATTTACTCCACATATTATTCGTTGTATTGAGGCCTTTTTGGCCCTCAATATATTTGCAATTATAAACTTTTTAAACTAATTTGTTTTATAACTAGGATAAATGGGAATGTATGTTTGATTGGAATAAAATGATTTTTCTTGTGAAGTGCCAAGATATTAAGACGTTTGGTTAAATGAACTGAACTGAAACAAAACTGAATAAATAATATATGCATGTTGAGACCTGAGGGTCAAAGGTCACCTGGTTTTCTGTTGATCTAACTGAGGTGAAACTGCAAACTGAAGCAAAGGTTGGGGGGGTAAAAACTGACATGCAATTCAACAACAGTTATGAAGGCAAATAAATAAAAACATTTGGTGAATTTTGGCATCATATCTGGTGAAAATAGGACCTACCAGCTGTAACTATCTGGACTGACCAGGGGTATCTGGTCATCAAGGCCAGATAGGCTCTCCGAAGACCAGCCATGCTCCTAAAACAGAGACAAATCCATTAAAAACCCAACATTAACACATCTATGTGTAAGTTGCTTTAAGCCGATTTAAGGCGCATACTCACATTAATCAAACAAACTGGAGATTTACTCTGTAACTAAAGCGGATTTTATGAATTTACTAATAAACTTAGAAGGCGCCGATTTTTTGACGGGGTTTGGCGACACGAGCGTTTAACGACTCGGAAAGTTTCCAAGTGAGCTCTAATCTGGGTTTTTCCCTTCACAAACATCCAAATTGAACACCGAGATACGGTTTTAGGAATAACAGACAAGTTTAACCGCCAAACGTAACGATTAAAGTCAAATAATGAACAGGAAAAACACAGTGAATAGGGGAGAAACTCCTGCCTGTTAGTGAGCCCGGCTGAGCAGTTACGATGCCTTCAAGTCAGCTCGGAATTTGATGTTACTTCTTCTTCCACATAGATTTTATTGGCGGTTGGCAAGTAACTTTTGTGCGCATTACCGCCACCTACTGGAATGGAGTGCGGGTCACAATTCCTTTGGTTATTGCTTTCTATCTTGTCTGATTATTTCCCTAAATTATATCTTCATATATCTTGCTTGTTTCCTGCTCCTTCCCTGAACCTTCATAAAAAAAGAATAATAAAAAAAATTCCACAGTCATATCCTTACTATTAACTTTGTTTTTTGGAAAAATCTAACTAAAATCTGACTACTGTTGCTTCCTGTATCTTTTTGTAACAAGTGTATTATGTTAAATGTTTCTTTGTTTCTTCTAAACTCCTCAATCATGTATTTTATCTGCTGTTCATATTTTTTTACATATTAAAATTGCATGTTCTATTGTTTCTGCTACTCCACAGTAAATACATTTCCAGTTTTGTGTTTCTTTATCTTAAACAGTGAGCTGTAAAGTCCAGTGTGTCCCAATCTCAGTCTTGTTATTAATCTTTCTTCATTTCTATTTCTCCTTGTTGCTCTCATCTCTCCCGCTGTCTTTTGAATACCATCTTCCTTTTTTTCTTCATTCCATTCCTTCTGCCACCTTTCCTTTAGTTTTGGTCTGACCATACTTTTTGCTTCTGATTTATTGTCGTTATTGTAAAGTTGATTTGTCCTGTTGTTGCTCTTTTCGCTGCCCTGTCTGCTGCTTCATTTCCCTTCACCCCAAAGTGTGCTGGTACCCATATGAATCTGATTTCTAACCCCATTATCTTTTTTGTAATTAGTAATTGTTGTATCTCTTATAATATGTCTGGCCTGCTTTCTGAATGACTATTCTGTAAACTTATGAGTGCTGAGCTTGTTTTGGATGGTTTTACTTATTCTAACCACTGCACTGCTAATAGTAATGCTAACATTTCACCAGTGCTTTGCTTGTTTTATGTTAAACTCTGGTATGATTATTACTATTCCTATTTTTCCTGTCTGATCTTTTGATGCATCAGTATAAATCTAAACATAATTATAATATTTATCTATGTATTCCTGAACTTTGTATGAACTAAATTTTAATTTTTATCATTTTTCTTTTTCATGAGCGTTAAGTCTACATTTGCGTTTGGTAATATCTACAGTGGTATTGTTGGAAATGGTACTATTGGACTTATACTTATATTGTTTACTTCTAATTCTTCTACTTTATTCCCAATCACTCACCCAAACTTCTAGTTACCCTTTTGTCTTTTTCCCCAACTTGGTTCTAGAATGGTTAATGTTGAATGATCTGGTTTATTTCCCTGCAAATGTATCCAGTACTTTATTGGTAGTTGTGTTCTTCTCAATTCTACTGACATTTCTCCCATTTCCACTTTAATTGCTCCAGTACATATTCTAAGTGCTTGATGTTGAATATTATCCAGTTTTTGTAGATCAATTTTTGCTGCTGATGCATATATTATACTGCCATAATCTATAATTGATCTTATCATACCTGTGTATATTCTCTTTAATGATATTTTATCTGCTCCCCATTCATTACCTGCCAAACATCTCATTATATTTAGGATTTTTTTACATTTATCAACAATTTTCTGGACGTGGATATTCCATTTTTTTTTAAATCAGCAACCCATTCCCTTCTCAAGCTCTTCAAAAACATCAATTTGATGTTACATGTGCAACTACTCACTAAAAGACTAACAAACGATTGCAGCAACTTTTTATTTGTAGCTCTCGCAAATTTTTAATTAGATTTATTTAGTTTCATTATAACAATAAGAACCCCTTATTAAATTTTAGATTAGATTGCAAATCAACTATTAAAAACAGGATTTACATATGTGAACCTAATAATAAACAGCTCCATGCACTCCAGTCTAAGGACAAACATCAGTAGTTTGGTGTCAGGTTTTCCTTCCGATCAACCTTTTTTTAATGCGGTAACATACAAGTCCTCTGTTAAAAGCCATTGATTTTGGATTTATATTTATTGAAAACATTCCTATTGTATTTTACTCATCATGTAATCATGTAAAACACTTAAAAATCCCAGTTGCAGAGAATTATTTTATTTTATTTAAATCAAGAACAATCAGCACTCGATTTTATTGATCATTAAGTATTAATCAAAGTCAACATTAACCACGTGGGTTTTTATCTGTTTTATAAATATCTGTTTCAGATTCAGTTTCATATTACAGTAGAACATTTGTATAAGGTTAAATAAGTTTTTAAAGTTATTTGAGTGATTAAATTAATACAGATTAATCTATAGGCATGATTATATTCGAATAAGTGTAAACAGGTAAAGAAAACAGAAATCATAATTTTTTGGAAGGTGAGAATATTACCAACAAATCATAAATGCAAAATTATTTCTATTAACAGAGGGCTAAACTTATGTTACCATCATTTAAAGCACTTTGAACTGCTTTTATTGTTACACAAATAAAGTTGAGTTACTGATATGCATCTTTATTGAGAGAATTTCAAACAAAATCTAATTTCTAATGGTACCTGAAGGTAGCATCAGAACTGCTTAGCCTGTGCTGCCCCCTGGCGGACAGCTAGGAAATACATCCAAATAAATTTCACACAAGGTGTTTTTCCAGTTTTAAGTGTTTATATTCTTTTTAAGCAAAGAGACGTAGAGTAAATATTTGTTTATGACAAATTCATCAAAATGGCACAGATTACCCAAGCATATGAAATTATCATCCTTTCAGACACCTAAGATGAATACTGACAGCAGTGTTTGCTGTAAAGTTGTAGTATGAGGTAAGAAGTGTTATACCGAGCAACAGCTGGAATACATTTCAAGTAGGTTGCCTTTGATTTGGTAGATTTCCTATGAATGTATATTGCTTTATTTTATGAACCTAAAGGTTTGTATACACAGGGTGACACCTGGATTTAACAAAAAATAAAATGCTGAGCACAAAAAACTGAGGAATTTCTCAAACTTTGACAACTGCAAGGCTAAAATAGTCTTTTTTTTACAATGAACAGTATTAAAAACAACAACTTTTGATCCATTTAAGTCAAAGATATGTGATACGTTCAATGTAATATCCTGTAAACAGGATAAATAAATAACCACGTAAAACAGCAGCAAGGACAGGTCCCTTAAAGGGCCGGTTTACATAAAACGACCTGAGCCTGTCACATATTAGATTTGACCAAGTCTCACAGTAACACAAAATGGCATTCATTACCAGATCCACGACATTTGTTGCATCGGCATAAACAAAACATAAAACTCTTTCAAACAAACACATTTGAAGATAGGAAATATAAAAAATGAAAAAAATGTTTCTCCATTCAAGTAGTTGCGATTACCGTCCCTTTAGGTGAAAGTCGCCTGAGATAAGAATAATTACAGGTACATGTCAACCTAACATCATATCTCTTTTCTAACGACGTAAACTCATATCCAGCCAGAAACCGGGGGGACGATTCTCTTCAGAGATGAAAACGTTTTTTTTTTCTGTTTCCTGCAACATTTTAGTGCAAATCATACATTAACATTAAATTTGATCTTAGCCAAATTTAAATTAATTTTTTTTTACAACATCTGGCCTAAAACTGTGCAAAAATCTTGCAAGAAATTTTCCAATTTTAAGGCTCTTCAGTAAAAGCAATGTAAAAACATCACAGGAGAAATTATTATAACTTATAGAAACAAAAATAATAATAATAATAATTGCCAGAATTTATGAAGCGTTGTTGAAGTGAGTCCAGGTTAAGTGTGTGGAAATAATCCAGAGCCGTCAGTAACCCGGCACGACAGGAAACATTTAAGTCTGGTCCCTTTGAAAAAAAAACGCTGTAACCTTGAGCTCATAAAAACAAAGTTGCCGTTCCGTGACAGTCCGACAGGAACGGGTTTGAGGAGTCGGTTGGTGGAGTCGAGCCGACAGAGCAGGAATTTGTTTCTGCGCAGCTGCGTTCACAGCAAAAGTGTTCCTATAACGATCAGACGTCCATCCCTTCATCGCTTTCACACACATCTGACGGAGCGTCGGTTCCAAAGTACCGATCGCCGAAGTTACCTGGGAAAAAAAACAGGTAAAAGTGTCAATAAAACCCAACACCAATGACGATTATTATTATTATAAAAGAACACATTTATTTTTTAGAGTGTTTTAAACAGTAGTTATTGAGGATTTTTGAGTGCCTTAAAGTTTCCCTCGTCCAGAAGGTTGGTTAGCAATACCCTCTCCTCAATGAAGCCAGTGAGCTACTGCCATTAATGGTGCAATCTGTTCGTCTTTCTTATAGAAAGTACTCCCAGCTCAGTGCTTTTGTATCCTTTAATACGTCCAGCTGGAAGCACCTAAGGCTCAATTCTAGCCGTTAAAAGTGAGCCGTTTTCATCCACTGTCGCCACATGCTTGCTCTGCATTGACAGCTGCTACACTTTTATCAGTTTGTACTTTATTTTATACTTTTATTGTTAGAATCTGAATTGACCTGGACCTAATATAATCCAATCTAATCTTACTAGATGACTGGATCCTACTGGAATGTGTGGGATTGGTTTCAAGATTTGGAGTCGGCATCATTGGATCTACGTTGAACCGACTTAAAATAAATAAACCTATCAGAATCCGGCATTAGATTCACGTAGTCACTTCTGTTTGACTGGTGTGCCGAAACAAACACCTTAAGACTCCTCACCGATTCCCGGGATGATGTGGAACTGGTCGTTGACCTCCTTGTCCACAGCGGTGGTTATTATGCGAACTTTGGGGAAGGCATACGCCACCGAGTGGACCCCCATCTCTGCCATGAGCAGGGAGAGCAGGAAGATCTTATCCTCAGCCACATCATGGTCCTACGCCCAGAATAAAGAGAAAAATAAAATTAATCAGCAACAATGAGAATTTTATATTTCAAATACCACGTATTTCTTATTTATTTACAGCAAAAGCTTAATAGCAGGTAAAAATGAAAATTTTGTTATATGCAACAAATCAAATGTACAACAAGAACAAAATAACTAAAAATAAGCAAAAGGCTTCAAGTACTTAAATGTGAACAAAATTGTTTATAGTTTGGGAGTAAATTTTAGTTTCAAAATTTTTATTGAGGGTGAATTGTAATCAAAATGTGAAAGAATGTTAAACACCCATGTTTATTTTAAATTCAAGACATAGTGCGAGGAGAGATATTTTCTTTATTGGCTCGTTTAATTATTAATATTTTATTACACGTTCGTTCTGCGTTTCAAGCACGTCTGCAAAAAAATGTCAGAGAGCTTTAAAGGTGACTTTTAAAATGTAATTGTCCTTCGTCTGTTAGATTAAATTTTAATGACGTGTAAAGTAATAAAAATGGACCAACCAACAGAACCCTGACGGCCATGAGCGCCGCGGCGCCGGTGGAGACGGTGCTGTCCATCAGGATCACGTAGTCCTCGCTGATCTCTTTAGGCAGACGAAGGTAGTGAAGCTGCAGGAAGAACTCGAGTGAATACAACTAAGCGCACGCCGGCCGCTCCTCTGCGGCTGCCAGACACACACACAAACCTCGGGTTCTCCCGTGTCGTGGTTCGTCTGAATGAGGATCTTCCCAAGTCGGATGTCTTTGCAGACGGCCGTCAGAGCCTGCTCCATGGTCTCGCCGGCTCTCAGGATGGAAACGCCAGTGATCTGAAGGAAACCAACAACGGTTACGCCTCTGCTGGACGGCGTCCTTCAGCCTAAACATCTGCATGTAACGTAACGCAGCAGAGTCATCAGACGGAATCAGAGATCTTCTGGTTGTGTTGTTGGTCTGTCGGGTTTGCTTTACTACTGACAGAACATATTAACTTTATATGGTCTTATATAAAATGTAGCTGCTAAAGAACGATATTGCACATATAGCATAATAACCACAATAACAAGAGACAAGTAGACGAAAACCAACACTCACTCTTTTACCACTCAGCCTTTTTCCCTCGTAGACAGTGCCTTGAGGTGTCTCCACCGAAACGGGCTGGGCAAAATGAAAACATGAGAAGGAAGCAGGTTCAGATATGAGCTGAAGTTAATTCTTATTTGTTCTTGGTTGTACAAGAGAGTCGGTCACATTGCCCAGCCGAGATTAAGCCAGGAAGGTCAGTGAATGTTCATCGGAGACGCCTCACCTTGAGAGGCAGGAAGGACAGAGCGTGTTCTATCAGCAGCCTCATTAATCTCTTGGAGTAGAAAATGAACTCGTCTCTGTTGGTCTCCTTGTTCCTGCGCAAACCAACAGGACGACGTTGACCCACTGTACGCCGAGGTACAGAAACGACTCTCACGGAAATGTCATGTAAAACGTGAGCTCGTTTGCTCTGACCTGATGATCGTGTGCATGCCGCGGACCTGAGGCGTGCTTTCCATCACACTCAGCGTTTTGGGTAAAGGCTGTCCCTGATGGGCCGAGGCGAGAGCCGACCTGTGACAAACCAGAAGAGAAAACCAGAAAATGTGAAATATTTGGCGCATTACTTTAACTATGTTATCGGCCAAGAACTGTGCTGATAAACAACAGATAAACTAGTTTTGTATGAAAAGCTTTTAACTTTTTAAAAAAAAATTTTAGGTTCATAAAGCCAAACTCCACAACAAAAGACGGTTGGATGCATTGATAGATAAATGGAGAATGAAGTTTTGGGGTTTATGCTTCCATCCCCTTTTTCTTTCCCCAAACTTTCCCCAGGTCTAGAAAATAATTTAACCAAATTACACACTTTTCTAGAGTTTTCCCAAAGTCCCAAGGAACCCCAACTTCCAAAATGAATATACATGATTGGAGGTAGAAACTAGATGAATTATCTTCAATTTGGCATCTTATTTAAATGGTGTCGAAGGGAATTTAGAAAACTGCAACATAGCAGATTGTTGCGTTTTGAGGACGACAATTACAAGCCGGTTTTCCCTTCCTTCATATGAAGCTGAGTATTTTTCTCTCAAAACTTATATAAACACACAACATGAGGACACTTAAGGAAAATTTATAGAGAAATGAATAAAAAAATCCCTATTATGTAGGCGTGCAACATCTATCCATATTGATAAATTGATTAAACGGTTATCAAAATCCATCTTTGCAAAATGTAAATATTGTTCCACATTGACAAGCAACATCATGCGTCTTCATTTGGGAAATTTGAAATGTTTATTTCATGGATTTCAAAGCTTTTGCCACATACCAATTACAGACTTGTGAACTGAATCGAAATCTTATGACAAACATCTTATCGTCCTCCGCACAAATCTATAATTTTATATTGCGATAAAGCAGAGATATGTTTACTTTGCAAAGAGAAAAACCAAACAGAACTACAAGTGGGTCTAT
Source organism: Orestias chungarensis (assembly GCA_032876305.1). Classification (NCBI taxonomy): domain Eukaryota; kingdom Metazoa; phylum Chordata; class Actinopteri; order Cyprinodontiformes; family Cyprinodontidae; genus Orestias; species Orestias chungarensis. Next base: position 533,648 of record JAVLVB010000407.1, on the reverse strand, counting down.
ATCTGGGGAATTTAATTTGTGGCTCCACTGCATCACATTTAAAGCCCTGTATTGTGCTATAAATGTTTTAGTCCGAACTGAACAGTTTTTGCATATTTCTGTAGATATAAAAGGGAATGTATATGTAGTCTATGTAGTGGAATGTATTTGGTGTGCAAGAAATAATCTCAATTTAGGTTATAAAATGCATTAATTTTTTTTAAATAGCATATAGAAAAAGTGGTTCAATTATTTACCAATTAGCTAAACTTCTACTGTTTGTAATTATAAAAATTCTAAGTGCTTTTTTTTAAGTGCTTATCTTTTTAATATCTGCTGCAATCTTCATGCAAAACAATAAATGCAATCCTAAAAAAAAAACATGCTTACTTATAAGCTGCAAAGCTCAAACAAAGCTCTGCTTCCATTTCTGCTTCTCTCGTTGTGACTTTTTTAAATTAGTTTTTTTCCACAAGAACTAAGTCATGCATTAGTTTTAATAAACCAAAACACAAAACTAGGAAAATGGTTTTGCCCGCCATGATTTGATGGCTTCCTTAAAGGATAAAACATGCAGCAAATAATGAAAGGGTTTAGTGCATGAAAACTGCAGGACTGGGCTTTTAAAAATCTGAGCAAAAGGTGCAGGGGTCAGGCCTCACATATCCCAGCGAAGCTTCCTCTGGAGAACAGCACAAAGATCAGAAAAAACACACAGAGAAGGAGAGAGGAAGAACATCTTGAGTATTTGAGCAGCTCTGTTGAATCCTTGCTGTGCAACAGGGAGCAAAGTCTCTCCAGCCGCTCGCCGATAAGCTGCAGGATCAGATAAATTCATCCGATGGGTTTTAAATGAGGTCTCTGCTGTTACCCCTGAAGGTAGCAACCAGAGCTCAAGCAGGTTTGATTTTGATGAATCTTTCTGTGTTTTACAGCGGCTCGCAAATGTATTCACACCCCTCGGACTTTCCCATATTTTGTCACATTTCAATCAAACTTAAAAGCCTGTTTCATTGGGATTGTATGTGAAAGACCGACACAAAGTGCTATAAAATGTAAACAATTGTTAACCAATTAAAGTGAAAAGGTATGTGCAGAAGTATTCAGTATCTGCAACATGGCTCCTGGCAAACTGCTAAGGGAACGTTTTCTTTAACTTTGAATTTCTTCCAGCCAATCTTCACGACCATTTGTGCCGGTCACCGACTGCCCCACCGGAGCTGTGGATCTCTACATCTCCCTCAGAGTCACCAGGGGCCTCTTGGCCGCATTTGTGATCAGAGCTCTACTTGTTCGGCCTCTAACAGTTGTGGTACAACAGTTTTATTTTTGTCTTGGACTTCATCATATCATTTCCTCCCAAACGTTCTCCTAACCAACCTGTGAGGGGTCACAGAGCAGGTGGATTTTGTGTTGAAATGTTATTAGATACAACTGGACTCCATTCAGCCAGTAACAATCATCAGGGAACCTCTGAAGGAAAATTGGCAGCACACAGAGAAAAGGGAGACTGAATTTGCACACCATACTTTTCCATTTTTATTTATTTAAAAAACCTTTTTATTTGTTTAAAAACCCTACAGATCTAGATATATAGATATATAGATAGAAATAAGAACATACCTGCATATATATTAATTAAATGTATCATTAAATACACCAATAAATATTTGCATACATCATCTGTAACTATTTAAATAATAAAATGTTGATTCTTATTTCCAAATATATGTAATTATTTCATGGTGTATTTATTTATTTATTTCATAAGTCCTGTGCCAGTGCTCCTTGTCATAAAATATTTTGATATATTTATTTAATTTTGTCACCCTTAGCCCTCCATATAAATCATGCACACATTTCTTTGCACTTCACATTTGTATGGTACTCCTTTTAACATAAAATCTTGATATTTAATATTTTCGTTTGTTGTTGTAATGTGACAAAATATGGAAAACCTTTAGGGGTATGAATTATTTTAAAAGCCACTGTATTTCAACCATTAAAAAGGCAGAAGGAAATCAGACTGTCCACAAAGTCTGAAGAGGCTGGAAGTCACCATAAATGTATTTTTTTGCCAGGTTCTTCTATGAACCTTAGAGCTGCTGTAAAAGCTTGCTATCAAATGTTTTAGGTGGTTGTAGCATCCCATCAGGCTGATTGTAAATCATTGCTGAAAGTTCTGTATGGTTTTACATTATGCATGAAAAAGGCAATAAACTAAGGAGCTTCTGTTGTTAACTGAGACAGTTTTTTGTGATGAGAGACACAAAAATGAGATTATAATCCAAGAGTCAGCAATGGCCTTAAGTGGTTTTAAACTTGTGCAAAGGTACGTTTTGTCACCCAATGTTGTGCTCCAACTAAAAACTGGAATTTATTGCAGGACTTTATAGTTTGCAAAACCATCACCAACTTAAAAAAATGCGGTTTCTGTGTCTTATTTTAATTTTATTTCTAACAATACAAAGAAAGCAGCAGCCTTACAGTAAATTCAACCATCCTCAAATGCAACACAGAAAATAAAAGTTACACAAACCTGATGCGATGATGGATCTCATAACTAAAATAGGCATAAACTTTATTAAGTAGCCTAATTATTACTAGTTAAAAACTAAAGCTAATGTTCATACAGTGCGTGTGAAGCACTGAATTGTCATACACATGTTACATGTTGTTTTTTAGTTAAATGTAAAAAACAATATAATAATAACTGGATTGATGTGTGGAGGATCTTCAGCTTGAATGTAACTCAAAAATTAGATTTTTATGTTTTACTTATTATGGAAAGCTGTTTGAAAGGAAGTTACGCTTTAGGAACTGTGAACATGTCTGTGATTCGTTTAGCCTTTATGAGAGCAAGATTACATGCTAATTAAACACTAAGGGTGAACTGATTAAAGAGAAACTGGCATCTCCTTTTAAACTTTCGTCATCAAACATGCTGGGTTTATAAATGTTGGCATGAAACTCTGGGTTAAAAGGTCTACATCACAAAGTCTGCAGGTCAAATAAAGCTACGTATGCAAATCAATAATACTAAATGCCGTTTACAGTGCAAAGGCTCAAACTTATTTTGATCATTAAAAAATAAGGATAATCTGGATTAAAAAAAAAAAAAAAGCATTAATAGAATTTGGAAACGAGAGACAAACGCCTCAAATAAAAATGTGAATAAAACCCTATTACTTGGTTTTAGATTTAATGTTAATGCAACACTAACCAAGTTTCAGTTTTGGTCGACTATTGTCATTGTAGACAAAAGCGGTAGTGTTTTGCCTGAAGACTACATTTCCCATGAGCACCAGTGCATAGCATCGTAACATCCTGATCTCCCAGTCACCTGCAGTTGGATTGAAGTACATTTCTGTTTCCAGTGTCTGTGTGAAGGATGAATAGTGATTAATCTAATTGTGGTGAAACAATGTCATATGATGATGTTGGAGATAATAAAAGGAGGAAGTGATATGCCGTAAAGCAGTCAGCACATTTGTAGTTGTGCTGTGTGGCGGACAGGGTTCCTGCCACCCTCCTGAAAGTTGCTTAGTGTCGGTTAAAGCGATAACGACATGAGCTGTAAGTCGACGTATAACCACAAAAGATATGAAGATATTTCATAACGGTAGAAAAGTTACTTAGTGTTGTTTTAAAAAAAATGATGTCCTGGTACAACTTTTTCACTTCCACACGATCCGATATTTCCTCTTTCAGTAATGCCTGATGCTGAAAATTGACCCGATACGATATCAGCATGAACCATACAGCAGAACGTTAAAGAAGACATGATTTAGTGATATTAGAGAAGGCTAACAATGATAGTTTTCAGACAACCTGATACATTTCTTATTATTCAATGGGTCACATAAATATTAAACTTTCTTGAAATCCAGAAGGTTCTGAAATTAAATTAAATAAATGACAAGTTTTGCAATCATGGCAAGAATCAAACCCCAGAACGGACTGCTTGTGTTGGAAGTACTGACGTTGGAGATTTTAGAAATAGGCAGATATAATTTGATATTCAATTTTTTATTTTATTTTATTTATGATATCGGATTGATATCAATACCAATATCAATATTGGATCAGGACAACCAAATCTTCTCATAAACAGTTCAGTGACCACAAGATTTTGGTCTGTGGGAAAATTTGGCAAATCCACTGATCCTAAACACCACCGCAGTGTCTGATAACAGATGACCTCATACGAGCTTAATTAGGCCCTCGTGATCACAGGTTTTTGTTCAGAGTGATAAAAAAAGACAAGTATGAATTCTAACAGTCAAACCTACGTGAAAGCAGAGGAGAATGTGCTACGTGGAGCTGTTGCTGCGTATTTAAAGGTAACAAAGACAATTAGTGGAAACTGTAAGCGTTTCTGTTCTTTGGAGGTTCCTGTTAAAATTAAGACTTTTTGATTCCCCCAGGGTCATAATGCAGATATCTAAAATAAATCCTCTTATTGAATAAAGTCTTTGTGTTCAGAGTTTTTCATGGAATATTCTCAAATCGACTAGACACAGATACACTTCACCAGCCATCTGGGGCAGTGGTTGAAGTAAAGAAAAAAAAAACCTAAAATAAAATGTTTGCTGTGTGAAACAAAAAATGAAGAAGAGGGGAGTCAATCTTTGGCAGGAATGAGGAAAAAGAAAAAAGTAAAATAAAAAGCTGTTGCAGTCATACCTCACATTGATCTCACGCTGGAATGGTTACACAGCATTCAGCCAGGCAGGGAGGTAGGGGTGGGGTCAGGCACATACGAGGACACACACAAAAACACACAGAGTGTGAGCAAAAATAAAGGAATCTCAAACCTTTGAAGCAAAACTGCTAAAATGCATGAGTCTGCACACGCCGACAGCTCAGCCATGAATATTCATTTCATGTCTGGCTGCACAAAAAAAAAGAAAAAAGAAATTCAACAGCCTCATAAATCAGACGTTTGGGGGTTTGTTACTACACATGTAGCCGGTTTATCTTGGAAAAGGAAACTTTTTTGTCATGCGTTTTGGCCTTTTATCAACACAAAAAGTCTATTTTACATCACTAAAAACAGAAAACTTCAGAAACGTCCATGTTTCTGTGTGCGTGTGTTCATGGGAACGCAGTTTCGGGTTCTCGCACATAACGCTTTGTTGGAAAAATACGGCACTGACCATTGGGACCTTTGTTATGCAGATTTTTATGTTGTCTACATCTTTGTTCACTCTTTTGTTGAGGTTCACAGAAGGTATCATGCTTCATTCCTAACGGGAAGTCCATGTTTGCTTTAAAGGATTCCGATTGGCTAACATAGGTATTACTAATGTGATACACTTGACTTTTTCATGTTTAAACAACGTTCAGTGGCGTGTTTGTACAACTTGCAGCAGCTGATTAGCAACTAGAGAGAGCACTTTGACAGAGCAACAGAAAATTTAAATGGGCAAGAGACATATTCTCTACTCCCCATCTTTCTAACCATATGCTCAAAGACGTAAAGGGGAGTAGCAAAAGCAAACAACGTGGATGAGCAGTGTTTCAGTTGTTGAGCATACGATGCTGTGATTTGTTGCTACAGGAGATCTTTCCCACCCACACTGTCACCATCCACAAATTAAAACCACATTGAATTTTCCCAGTTTGGAAAAATTAAAAACGTTTTTTCTTTTAAGCAAATTGTTGCAGTAAGCTGAGCTAATCACTCATCCAACCTCTGCATGGAAATTGAATTTGAACCAAACAATTACTCAACTTAAATTGAGTGATTTCTATGTATATTTGCAAGTTTTGAAACAAAAGGTAAAGCAAACGGCTGCCTCCTCGTTCCATGTTGCATACTGCAGGCGTCATGCAGTGAGTGTAACTGATGTGTGCTGCTGATGAACATGCAGGACTATGCTGAAGGAGGAACAGATCATAGTTAGGTGCAGGTCATAAAGTGAATGGATGACGGCACAATGAGGAGAAGAAAGATAGAGGACACCTCTCCTCTATCAGCCGCTTACGGCGTCATTAATCTCACGTAACGACTAAAGAGCTGCCTGACCAAGGTCAGTGAGGTGCAGCAAGAGAGGGAGGAATAAGACGAGGCCGGGGAAACGGGGGGAACATTATTTAATTTTTTACAAAAGGTTCTAATATCTTAGAGGGTAAATAGACGTTGCAATTTAATTAAGCTAGAAATTTCAGTCGTGGTTCTTATTTGAAAGAAACCGTATATCCTTTAGCACGCTGCAAGAAGACATGACCAAGTAGTTTTTTCTGATTTAAAATTAGCTTCCTGCTTTCCACATTTTCAAGTCTAAAAAGTAAAAAGTAGTAAAATTATGGCTTTTATTTTATTTTTACCTGATTATATAGAAAGTAATCATCAAAAAGTGCGGACTATGTTTTTTCTATTTGCAGTAGGTTCTTTGAACAGTAGATATGATTATAACCTTAAAATATTACGCTTATATATCCTTCTGCAGAATATTTGGAGGACACCAACGAAACACTCAGACGGCTCATAATGTGGCAGATATGTAAAACAGTGTGATTTTATGCGTATAACAGAAAATTTATAAATCTGAGATGCAAACATTTTATTACATGGGGTAAAATATGTTAATGCAAAACAATCAAAAAAAATATTTTAGGTCACTTTGAACTTAAAGATGTTTTTAAGATGCCGAAAAGAATTCTCCAAAATACGACTAACAGCAGAATATCAGCACTTTACATTCACGGCTAAACATGTTTTGGATTTACAACCATTAAGCAGAAAGATGCCCAGTTCTTTTCTTCAGGTCACTTTAATTTTGCGCGTTTTAGATGTTTTCCTGCCTGAAAGTAGGATAGAATTTCCTGGTCTTGGTGAACAACCAGACTTCAATTAAGCAGTTATTGCAGAATCGCTTTATTGTGGTTTTATCACCATAGTGGCCACATTGGTTTGGATTTATATGATTTCTCTCAGTGTTTTTGCTTTTTACTCAGGTTCTCTTGATAAAATGTGTTTGATGAACTGAACCATGTAAGTGTGAGTAACACATAAACCTGACAGACCATGTTTGCATTCCCAAACTTCCAACAAGCAGCAAAAATCAAACCACAACGGTTTCCATTGACTTCAGCAAGAACCGGCTCAAAATGAAAGGGTCAATTTGAACCGAACATTGTTTACATTGTTCCTTATATACAAAAGGCGGGAACTGTAAGTCGAATCGTAGGTAGGCAGCTGAAGCGAGACTATTAGTGACTTTTCTGTCACTAGGACGAAGTGAAATGAGCTACGGAAACTGGGCCTTTAGCCGAGTCAGTAAAATACATACAAGTAGAGAACGTATTGGAAATCTTTACCTTCTCCAGCTGACTGTGGACGTGCTGAACAATTAAATCCAACGCTACAAAGTTTTCTCCACCTGGAGGACAACAAGTTAAATCAGTAACTTTACTAAAACCTGCAAGTACAGATATTTGGTAACATTTTTACACGCTTTATTCAGAAAATATTTAAACGCACGTCGTGAAAAGAAGCGCGCCAAGTGTTCCCTACTCACCTCTGGGCACCACTATGTCGGCAACCTGCACCGTTGGCTCGATGTACTGCTCAAACGCCGGCTTCACAAACTTGTTGTACTGCTTGATGATGCCGTTGATGTCGCGTCCGCGCTGAGAGACGTCTCTCTTTAGCCGGCGGATCAGGCGGATGTCTGAATCCGTGTCTACGAAAACCTTCATGTCCAGAAGCTGTTGGGACCAGGCGACAAAGAGACGTCAAATCCGGTTTTATGTTATATTTTACTAATTACTTCATTTCATAATAAAGTTCTGATGTGTCTGAAACCTCAATTAGCTCAACGATTAGCTCTTCGGATCTTTAACAATGACTCTTAATGAACCAACATGTATTTTTAGATATGGATATATTACTAAATGATAGTTTCTATGAAATGAATGCATAAAATTTACACAACAGAAAGAGTAAATAAACATGTTACTTTATTGGAGACCGTCTTTCTTAATATTTAGTATTGAAACTGTAACGCTTAGAAATACATGAAACAACTAATTGTTTTTATATCATGACATATTTATGTTTTTGTTTTAAATGTGTTGAAAGTTGGATTCTTGGAGATTGACCCACATTTATTTTCTCCTATTAGAAATCAGGAAAAAAATAAATAAAAATTCCTTGTATGTCAATAACATAATTTGCAATTAAGCTTTTTTTCTGATTTCTCTTTTGACGGGTTAAATAAATAATTTTCAACTGTGTTACTCTGTAAACCCCACAATAGCAAACTGCATTATCGAAGCTCTAAAGTTTTATTTAGCACAACAAAAAAAGGCTTATGATCCAGATCAATATAAATCTGAACCAAAAAAAAAAAAAAGCTATAGCTTGTAAATATGGAGTCAAGTATTTTACACTGAATGCTGATTCCTATTAGTTTCATTTGGGAACATTGACAGCTTGCTTCTGTTTTTAAGAAAACCCCAGTTTCAAGTGGCGTGTTTCAATCACAATATTAAGAAAGAGTTTGGAAACATTTCGCTCCTTTAAATAACTTTTATTGATCAGCTCAAGTATCCTCCAGTAAAATTTCTGCTTATTTGTTTTATTTACCGTTTCTACAAGTGTCAAAAGAGACAAAGCCTCCAACTGGCTTATATTCATGTTAAGAATAGAAGAATAAAAATGCCTTTTATTGTCATCATACACATTGTAAAACGAGATCAGAGGTATACTCATTAATTTTTTCTGATGTTATATGGTCTTATATTGATCTCATTAAAAAGATTCTAGGGGTGCTAATACTTATGATTCCAAAAACTAAATAATTAAATTGCTTAAAGGAAGGTGGTTCTCATTGAATAGTTGAAATTTTCTTTACGGTGAGATTAATTTAATGAGCACCTTTACCAATGGGTGCCAGGAACTAAAGGAGCAGTACATTAAAAATAATTACATCAAGTTTTTTAAATAGTTTCTATGTGCATCTAAATATAGCAATAGTTCCGTTTTATACACAAAATTAATGCAAACTCTCTTATATTTTCAACTACGTTACAAGCTTCTGGTCTCCTGCACGTCTGGATGGTGTCTAAACCCACCCCTGTTTAGATTAGCGGCTATAATTGGCTTCAGTTACAAGAAAGGACAAAAAAAACTATTAATCACCGACGACAGCGGTTGTTACTGACTGAATAAGAGGGTAATCAGCAACGCAGACGGCTCTCATGGGAGGCTGGCCGCCTTATCGCCACGGTCCAGCGCACAAACTCAGCGAGGGCGTGGAAAAACGATGCGTGGAAGGAGGACTTATTTACCATTAGGAGCACCATCCCTTTAATTCATATAGATTTTTACTGACTACAAACAGGCTTTCAATGGAAGAGAAAAATCAATCCCCCCCGTTAAAAGCATATCTTCTAATCGCAAACTAAATTTCTTTGTAGGCAGCAGATTGGACTGAAGACGTCGGACAAAGAACACAAGAAATCTCACCCAAAAAAATGAGTTTAAACAAAAGACGAAGACTTCTACAAAAGCACAACCTAGATATCAAATATCTAACGGATGTAAAAGTGAGCTCTCTGTCTATAAGCCTCTGTGGGTAACATCTGTTGAGGACAGACTCTGGTGTATCTCAGTTTCCCTGAGGTTAAACCAGCCGCTCCAGGTGTTGAAACCAAAGTAGGCTGCATTATACCGCAAATATATCGCCTAAGCAGTGTCAGTGTGGGCAATATCCCCTTTGCTAAGGGTTTCTTAGTGAGCAATAATTGTTGGATAATCGTTTCCCTGTGCTATGAACTTGCATTTTTAATGCTGATGGCAGCAGACACTCACGCTGACCAAGAATGATCTTTCCCAAAAGGTTAAATGTCACAGAGTGATGGAAGCAAAAATTAAAAAGAGAGCTGCAAGATTTTCTAATAGTGTGCAGCACTAAACCAAAGCTTTGATGAACGCGGCAGCGACCTTCAGAATTAACAGGCAATAAATAGAAAGATAAATGAAAACTATAAACATGACAAAAAAAAGCGTTTACGGGGTGTTTTATAAATATAGATGTGAAGAGACAGGTAACATAGTAACTTTATAAAAAACAAACAAAATTGAAGAGCTTTAATAAGAATAAAAATAAAAACCATTTTTAATACACATTGCAGAAAGATTCTGAGCTTTAACGTTAATAAAGCTGTTATTATCACCCTGGATCTGCAGCATCATTGATGTGCATTAAAAATATGCAATCACACACACAAAAAAAAATTATAATTAGGTAATTTAATTTCAGCTCATGATCATCGTGGATGGATGTTTATCACTTCGACAAAGCTACTAATCACATGCGCCACATGTAATAAAAATCAAAACCAATTTGCAAGAACCGCAAAAATCAAACAGAAAATTTATTTTTGCACCAACTAAATTGATTCATTATTAAAAGGTTACTACTTTCACTCTGTTTATTATGTGCAAAAAAAACAACAAAAAAGAACAAGAAAAGAAATATTTACCTTCAATAAGAGATTTTTTTGGGCTTGTTTTTCTTACCTTCAGTAGCTCCTTGTTGGCAAAGGCCAGGATGCCCTCAAAGATGACAACGTTAGCTCCATAAACCGTTTTCTGTCACAATGAACAATATATTGTTCAACACAAGGAGCAGGGTTGTCTTTGAAAGTAATTAAACTGTAAGGAAAGCAAGAACTGTTCAAGATTCAAATGATCAACAGTAACGTATCTGGTCCCAGGTCTCTGACAGGATAATACTATTTTTATTATTATTAATTATTATTATTATCATCTCCTCCCAAAGCATGTATTTCAAAGTTTTAAATAAACCAAACAAGAAAATATATGCATGATTACAAAAAAGCAAATATGTTCTAATATAAACATGACCTTTAATGTGGTTCAGACCATATGTTTAGATTTGATTAAAAAAAACAATTACAAGCTAATATGTTAAAGATATTAATCAAGCATGGCTGTGTGAAATTGTGCTGCAGTTTTCATGTAAAAATTAGTTAAATTAAAAAGTATTATGAATAAAAAAGGCTTTTGTGACCAAAAACAGACCAAACCAGTCATTTGTCTGGTTCAAGTACATAACATCTGTTCAGTCCTATCATTAACAATTATAAGTCAGATTTTTCCTACATTAACAAAAAAAAGGCTGGTCTAGTATAAGAAACTGACTAAAATGTTGAAAGTCAGGAATGGCAGAAGATAAGGGGCAGCTTTATTCTCAGGTAAATTAGATAAACGCACATTAAGGGTAAGAGTTAGTTGTGGTATGAAGCAACGTGGGAGTTGATTTGGGAACGACTGGGAAGCAAATTCAAATTTCACCAGAGTGAAAACTAAAGCTCTTGTTATTGTCACAAGAGTAGATTCAGTACACCAGGCTGCAGCTGGAGTAGCAACACTGCTAGGCTCCCACACTTAATTACAGGCTGCGGCGTACAAAAGGCCATAAAATGATTCCAGAGTCGAGGGCGATTTCCCACGAGCCGTTGTGCCGTTCAGCCATGAAATTACATTGCGAAGAAATACAGAGGAGAGGTCGGCGAGATGTATGGAAAGACCAACGCTTTACAGATGCTTTCAGTCAAAGGTTTTTTCTGCGTTTTGTTGTGGAAAAGAAAACTATTGCCGCTGGCAAATTAGCAGGTGCCTAAATTGAACTATTATTGGTTCATAACCAAGGAGAGAAAGGTTACTTTCTTACCCACTCCTTGCGTCGGCTGTGGGAGGTGAAGTTGTACACCGGCACTTTGATGCTCTTCCCCTTCTTCAGCTTCCTGAGAACGGTGATCAGCAGCTCAAAGTCGAAGGCATCGGGGTGATCGAAGTTGTACTCGTTTTTAGCAGCGAGCTCCTGCTCTTCTTTATTAAACACCTGAGATAAAAAAAAACAGATCATGATGGATGGATGGATGAAGCACTGATGTAGGACGACTGTTGGCTGTGAGATTTTCTTAAACGCCTTGATCAACATTCTTCTAGAAGTTCATCTCCATGTTTCCCTCGAGGGTTTTATGCTACAACCACCAGATGTTATTAAAGAAGCAAAAATCGAAACAAGAAGTAAGGATGCTGCTGTTCTAAGCATTTATCCTTTTCATGAAATTAAAAACCAAAGAAAGAGGATCAGAATGCGAATTAGTGGCTAGGTGGGAGCAGATGTCCTGCAGCTTCTGGACGCATCTTTTTCCTTAGCACACCTAAATCTAATAAATTGTTTGTTACAAGGCCTGGTTTGATTTAATCGTTTTTTGTTGACCATGATAATCTACTTTAATTGTGCATCCAGCCATATTTAAACTGTTATTTTATCTGGTTAAGATGAGATATTTCTAGTAAATCCGTTCATAAAAACTGAATCCTTGCAACGTGTGTCATTAAGCAGAGGCCCTGCTTGCAAAATGTCAAACTACAACTACTAAGTTATTGAATTGGGTCATAGTTTGATAGAGAGTTTAAAGAAAATGTCACTCTTTCATGTTGATATTAGCAATGGGAGGCGCTAGGTTATTAATTCAGTGAAATATAATTTATTGGCTTTTGAATTTCAATTAAAACCCAATGAACTATCAGTGAAAAATAATCGAATGACTCTTGATGCTCTGAGTGAATGTGCACGTTTATGGCTAATATGACATGAATCCAAGCTTGTGGTTATATATTTTTCTAGATGTGCAATCACCTTGTAAAAAGAGTCCATAGAAAGCAGAACCACCCAGGGAACGTCCAGAGCTTCGATGATTTTGTTGGCCACCGTGGTTTTTCCTGAGGCGCTTCCGCCACACAGGCCTGCAGGAGCACGAAGAAGAAACACAACAGTGTCTCTAATTAATGAAGAGGAACGTGCAGAGCTGCCACTGTTTGAAAAACGCTTCACTAGTTCAAGCATTAAACAAATAAAAAACTCATTATACATTTATTTGAGAAAATTACTTCGTCTGATTGATCTGCAGCTTTTCTGAAGTTTGACACAAGAATGCAATACAACACACCAGATGTGACAAACTGGTATATTGAGAGATTTTTAAAGGTTTAAACACAAGTACTAATTTGACTTTTCATACACTTGCAAAGTCCTTAGAAAATGTTACTGCATATTACGTCATTGTACATACAAGCAATCTGTTTTGGCGTAGTTGATGCATTACAAATGTCTAGAATATGGATAGAACAGAATTTGAGGACCAAGCTATAATTTAAAGCAACACTAAAGAAGTCTCAGTTTTGGTTGATTTTTGCAGCCCAGTGTTGGTTAAAAGGGGAAGTGTTTTGTGTATTAGCCTGAAGCAAGACTACATGTCCCATGAGCACCAGCGGATAGCGTGGTAAAATCCTGATCTCCTGGTCGCCTGCAGTTAAACTGAAGTACATTTTTGTTTCCAGTGTCTGTGTGAAGGATGAATAGCGATGAGGTGATGAATCTAATTGTGGTGAAACAATGTCAGATGATGATGCTGAAGATAATAAACGGGGGAAGTGACGTATGCTGTAAAGCAGTCAGCACATTTGTAGTGACGGAGGTGTCATTCAGCGAGCTGTAAGTCGACATATAATCACAAAAGCTGGGAAAATATTTTATCAGGCTTGAAAAGTTACTTAGTGTTGCTTTAACAAAATTCAACTATAAATATATGTACATACGAGGGTTGGAGTGAATGAAATACAAAATTAAAACATAATCCAATAATGAAAAAAATAATATTATGGCATAAAAGTCAGTATCGGGGGACACTGGAGAATATGGCTCGCTGTTCCGAGAAGCACACACCTCCAAACTGTGAAGGGACCAGAAAACAAAACGTTTGTTTCCGTCCAGCATTATTACTTGATAAACTCTGTTCTGCTGCAACACAACAGCACTGTTTTCTATTAGCAATAAAAACCTTGTTAAAAAAAAAAGATTTCCATCTCCTTTCCTTTATTTGTCCACTTTTTGTTTTCCTTTTTTATCGTTTTAGTCGTGTTCTTTCCCTCCACTAAATTTTATAACACTTTCTTCCACCTTAGATTGACCAGCCTTCCGCTGCGTCTTTAAACCTGAACCTGCAGCACAGTCATGTGTGAAATTGCAACCGGTTGCTACGCTCCATTGGCGATAACAGATTGCAGACCGAGGACAGCGTCCACTTTTCTCTCCCACGCGGCGCACCGATCATGCTATCCTGATGAGTTTACACACGTTAAAGCCGCTTCATGGATGTCAAACAAGCACGCGTCAAGCTCACTCCACAGCAGCTGCAATTCCTCATGACCTTGACGTTTTCTGTCCAGATCAGCGTGATGGGGTGTGTAACATTTATGGGCTAGGCAGCCAACTGCGGCTACAAAAGCAGCACCAGAAGAGTGTCCTTTTAAGGAGTCCGATGTGTAAAAAATAACAGGAGCCAGTGCTTTTTGTTTTGGTGAATATGTATTAAGTTATTTGTATAAAAGACAGACAATTACAGCAGTGCGATGAGAGACAAGACAATTGACTCAGAATGAATTAATTACAAAAATTATAAAGTCAATAGTCCTTTTCTAGCTCGCAATCTTCAGATCCAGATGAGGATCTGATCCAACAGAGGGAAAAACAAAAAACCTGACCTAAAAGGTCAGAAAATCCATTAAGTGTTTTATCAAAAACAACAAATATGTACAAACATAATATAAAAAAAATTATTATTAAATTTAAGCATTTACTGTATGCATATTAAATGCAAAAATTAGATTACTAATAATTAAACGTTTCAATAATCTGGTTAAATTAACCATAATTTAAATAAAGACAAAAAGAGTATAAATCATATTTTAAGCTAATAAAGTTAAAGTGCACTTCCAAAACATAAAAAATAAATAAATAAATTGTCAAATACTCAAGCAAGTGAGAAAGAAAAAAAAGTAAATAAATAAATATACTTCACAATATCAAACTTAAGTGTAGCTACATTCTGTTCTGATAAATTTTATCTTAAATTTCACTGTCTCAGCATCAATGTTAACATCAGAACACGCACAAAATTCAGCAACCAGGTTACCTTATCAAGAGAGTGGGGCATACTTGGCCACAATCAGCTCTGACAGAATCCCGGTGACGGTCCAGGTAAGCAGCGGCAATAATTCTACTAAAACATATGCTCCAATGAGCAATCGAGCAGAAGTTTCACATGTAAAAGCAATACTGCTATCAGATGATAAACTCACCAGGCAATCAAATCAATAGATTCAAAGATTTGAAGACATTTGTGAGGAAGACGCCACGCCAACAGCAAGCCACAATCACAGTGGAAACAGGTGAGGATCTCAATTATGCGCTGGAGGTGTGGCTTCAGAGTTTGGGGCAACACAGGAAGTGGGCCCGCAAAAATAAATGTCATTGACTAATTGCGGGTTACAGGTGTAAAAACAGGTTGATGAGAAAGTAAAAATTACAGCTGGAGCAGAAAAGTGTTGAGTGACAGAAATGTTGTATTCTACTATAATGTATTTAGGGGAGTTTGCTTTGTTGTGAATTGATTTACGCTTCTAAAAAAAAAAAATCTGGCTTTTGACCCTTGAGCCTCTGTTATCATTTTTGCAGCACTTGTTTTTTTTCTTCTAACTGTCTTTGACTAATAACATGAACGGTGCTTAATTAAAATGAATGCAGATTATTCTTAATTACTTCAATGACAAAATGCAATACTTCTGCATCATGTTTTTATCACTGTGAACTGCCTTCCTGCAGATATGTTCTATGCAAATAAACTTTACTGGGAGTTCAAATTAAAAACGCACAGACAATAAACCGGGGATATAAATAATGGTTTATATGATTAAAATTACTTCCATTTATTAGCTGATAATGGGCCAACATGGCTGACTTGATGCACAATTAAAGTAGATTATCGTGGTCCACAAAAAACTAATTAAAACAAAACTGAGGTAAAGACAACTGTGTTATTTTTATATATATATATATAAACACTGGAACATTTCTATAAGTCACCTTAAAATCGCTTAATTAAATAAGATTACTGAAGTATTAGAAAGAAAGATGAGGTGGAGGAATTGGGAAGGCGTTACAAGAAAATATCTAACAAAATAGAAAAACACATGATCCCAACAAGCATGGTTGATGGTGAGTGCATTCGTGAGTTAATGGTTTTCATGCATCCGAGTTTACACAATTCTCCGAGATAAAAAGCGGTTAGAGAAACCCTACAGAAGCCGACTTGGTTGAAAGCACGAGTCGCGGGGGGTGATCGCCTCTGAATCCTGGATTCCAATGACAACAGAGATTGATCTTAATCTTGTTAATTTTGTTTTCCCAGTCACCTGAATCAAATGACTACATTTTATTGACCAAATTATAATGCGTTTTACTGTTTTGAAGCAGCGAGATATCTAAAGGACAATAGAAATCAGCAGCCAGGTCGTCTTTAACAACCTCCACCCTCAAGCCAACAGGATATTTTGTGATCAGGCTAAAACAGTGTAAAAGAGTTACTTTCAAAGTTAATTTAATTTAATTTTGAGCAGAAATGGCCCACATAAAAACTTAAACAGTGATTGTTGCGGCACAAAACGTTAACTTCTGGCAAAGCAGAAAACATTTAGCTAAATAAAATATGGAAAAGTAGTAAATATTTGTGCAAGTTGTTCATTTTAAATGTGTCTGACTAAGACGAACCAGCAGGAAACACGCAGAGGGGGGAGGGGGACCTGCACACCTATGACGAAGGCCTCTTTGAACGTGGTCCCTGTGACGTTGTACCACGGCGGCCGGCCAGCGGTGTAGATGGTTCTCTTGTTGGTCCTCAGCAGAGGAGGCTCCGTCTTGGACTGGCTCGCGGTCCGTTTCCGTGGAGACAGCGACGGGGTCAGGGGACAGCTGGGGACGCAGTTAGAGAGGCCGTCCATTGAGTCATCTCCACTCCCACTGTGGTCAGAGGTGGAAGCATCAGTAAGCGCACACTTCGTCAAGTTAAACTCATGTTCATTTAGAGAAACATTGATTTTTGCCATCAGAGATGCCGTTTTTGCTCATATTTGACCCCCTGCTGCTTCTTTTCAAGCATTTTCATTATTACAATTTATGTGCAGGTCCAGCTGATACTAAAAAAGCCGGGACCTGCACATAAATTGTTGTCCTGCAGAGAGCTAGGATGAGACATTTTCACTGGAATGCCTTCATGTAGACTCTCCACAGTCGGACCTTTCATATCAGTGCGATTGAGGGAGAGGAAGGGGGAACTTGCCGATCCTCTCCAGGAAAACGCACCGTTGCCCAGGACGCAGCATGACGTTGACTGGGGGGGCCACCGTTCATCTGAGTAAGGCTGTCATCATTTGGCTTTGTTTGTGGAAATAGATCAGGAACCCCAGAGAACCTAACAGCTTAATCCGAGTCTCATCGGACCGACATTTCCAGTTAAAGACGGCAAACATGCCTATGTTTACATTTGTGATGGTAGGAAGGAAACAGCTTATCTCTAGGCATTTAACCTTTCTCTGTTGGCCTAATGGTTACATTTGTTATCATTTTTTTTCTGATTATAATTTAGTTTGTCTGAAAGACGACGTGATGAAACATGTGACATGACAAATCCGTTTTCAGTTTTTAAACCTTTAAATTGTTTGTTCTGACTATCAAGTTCTTATGAATCGATGCTCTTTAAAGCCATTTGCTCCCTAGCAGATCAACGTCACACTTACGTGAAATACTTAATTTCCTCTAGTTGTTCAGCTGAGGCTGGTTATTTGTATTTCTGACATATTTATACTCAAACAAATCAAAACTTCATGGTCCACAGAATCATACGTTTCTACATCTTCATGTTTGGTTGAGATGAAGCATAAACGGTTCTGGTTACAACTATTTATAAAGAATCATAGTTATTATTGCATAAACCCTCAGACCTCATCCTTTTCATTGAAATGAATAAATAAATATACCTAAAAGGAAACATCTATCTCCAATCTTTCCTGGTTGAAGGTAGATTATAAGTAAAATATCCTAACATAACAGAATACCCTAAACTGTTTGGTAGCTAAAAATTGCAAATAGCAAAATTGTTAGATTAGGAGAGAAACTAAGATATGTGTTTATTTTAACACTGAAACCGCAACCAAACTTAAATCCGAGAGCATTTAATCTGAATTATTCTGATTTACCAATAAACCTATTTCCCCCCCAACAGATTCAAAGCATTTATTGAACATCTGGGCTGATGTTGAAAGTCTAAAGCTTCTCGCCTCTTTTGTTCCCCAGCAGCCACGCTGCTAACATGACAGCGAGCTATCATGCTAGTGGCGCTAGCATGATAGCTAGCTGCTAACATGACAGCGAGCTATCATGCTAGTGGCGCTAGCATGATAGCTAGCTGCTAACATGACAGCGAGCTATCATGCTAGTGGCGCTAGCATGATAGCTCGCTGCTAACATGACAGCGAGCTATCATGCTAGTGGCGCTAGCATAATAGCTAGCTGCTAACATGACAGCGAGCTATCATGCTAGTGGCGCTAGCATGATAGCTCGCTGCTAACATGACAGCGAGCTATCATGCTAGTGGCGCTAGCATAATAGCTAGCTGCTAACATGACAGTGAGCTATCATGCTAGTGGCGCTAGCATGATAGCTGGCTGCTAACATGACAGAGAGCTATCATGCTAGTGGCGCTAGCGGGATAACAGCCGGTCAAGTTCGGGGACGCAACCGCTGAACCGGACCCGCTTCCTCCCACCGAAGCCTGCTTCACCTGCCGGCTCTCAGCACCGACCTCTCAGAGTTCTCTCCTCCATCAGCCGGCGGCTCGCCCGGGTTAACGTCGAGGATAGCGGCTGCCATGACCGCTCGGCGCGGAAACCGAACACTGGATACGCGATGACGTCACACGGACGTAAACTAAGACACGTTTAAGGAACCGCGGAAAACGTAACTTGCTCAACATCAGAGTACAAATCAGGTTTTTGTTTGGAAATTGTCATTGAACAATGAAAACTTTATTTTTTTTATTACCTGCTAAAATACATTTTTAAAAAACAATTAAAAGAAGTTTGAAACAAAACTCTTGCGCACAGTCAGTTTTTCTATGTAATACATGCGACAACATTTTGTTAATAGAGATCAACCAGTTACTGTAAAGCTGTTTTTTAGGGGTAAAAATAACAAAATGATAATAAACCAAACATACCAAAAAATGAAGCATGTTATTTTTCATCCCCTTTGCTACATAAATGTAGCAAAAGCCAATCAGGAGTAAGGCAGACCGTCTTAACATATAATGGAGAGAAATCAGCAGATTTAATATCACATGGGTAAGCCTAATATTTTATTTCCTTATACTTACTTACTAATATTAGTAATAAGACATGTTATACAGTTGGTTTCCTGCAGGTTGGTTTAAGGGAATCTAATTTGGTTTATTACATGATAAAATATTCAGCCATACACACACAAATCGGTCGATATTTGCTCCTGAGATTTCATTGCAGTTCTTTTTTTTTGAGGGTTTTGAGTGAGCAGGAAAACGGTAAGAAAAGGATAAAATACCTTTTTTTTATTCATGCGCTGCAATTTTACATTCCCAGATCAATAAGAACGGTGTGTATTAAGTGTTTTTATATCAATGTCAATTAAATAACACTGGAAAACTCTACTTTTCCTATTTTGAATAATCATATACTGTGAGGCTTTCACGTAACTAAAAACTTGATAAAATCGGAACAAATTTACAGGATTAATTATACACGCGACACTGGAAAAGTATAAAAATGTCTTGTGATTAAGGTGCAATATGTCTTGCTGCATGCTGATATAAAAAGATGTATATTCTTCTTTAGAAATAACTAGATACTTGGAGTATTGTTAATTAAAGCCATGCATGCAGGAATGTAACCATGTTGCAGAAACGTGACGTCCATGCTGACGCCTGTCCGGTTAAGTTCAGGTGAGATTCTCAGTTTCTGCAGCCTCTGCTGTGCAGCAACAGCAGCAGTTGCAGTGTCGGATGCTGCGCCGCTTTCCCACTGCAGCTTCATGTTTGTAGGCAGGATTTCTTAAAAAGGAGAAGAAGAAACGAAATAGGTGGTTTCCTCCTGCTGTCCTTGAAGGGATTCCCAGGATTTTGCAGAAGATCAGTGAAAACGAGCTGTTGGCTGACTTGGTTCTGCGCCCTCACCTCCAGCTGATTCGTCTTGCCAGAAGGAGAAAGATACAGTTTCACCTTTTAAAACATTTCTGTCTGGACTAAAGAAACAAACAAAAACAAAACAAACAACATCTACAATGGATAACACTCCTTCTAATTCAGAGAAATCCCACCTAATAGACGAGAAGAATGCCAAGATGTATTCCTTGAAACTGCAAAGGTGAGATATATGCTTTTTGCACACAGATACTTTTTATTTCGTTATGCATTTAATAAAAAAAAGTGAAACATGGAGAATTAGTTTTTTTGGAGTAAAAAAAACAAACAAAAAACTCCAACATCCAAATCCACGCATGACACGCGACGGTCCCGCAGCTTGGGAGATAAATGGGAGCAGTTTGTTAGGCATGGCTGTCTCTGGCTGTTTTATGTGAACGAGCAAATTCATTTCCATGGTTGGCTTGTTTCTGGACAGCCCGTGACAAATGTTCAGTGAGCAGCTAAAAGCTCCTCATCTGTCCTGAGAGAGGCAACAGACCTCCTGTCTGCAGGGGGAGGCTGGAGGCAATTCAGCTCAAGATTTAAAGGTAAAAAGAAAATTAAAGAAACAGGAGAAATCCGTACAATATTTGATTTATTAGAAATAATGTCCCCAAAAAATCTAAACTGGATGAAAAAAATATATATGGATGAATAGTCTTTTATGAATTGTACATGTTTTCTGGTCAAATATTAAGCAGGAATTTCATTGGACATGATCAGTTATCCGGACAGGCCTCGAGTCCATTCCCATCATCTAATCAATAATTGTGTTATCTGAAATTAATCTAAATTTATTTCATCTCATAATGGTGGGGATTATTTTATTTTTTAAATCCTCGATTTTTGTGCAAACATTAAGGCCCCAAAAGAATAAATAAAGAAATAAAAATCTGGCATCAGTGGTGAGAGGTGGACTGCTGAACATATGGCACCGCGTTTGGATTTTACGCACCATTTGCGCCATTCCTGCAGGGTCATCATTAGTTTTGTTTGCTTGGTCTAAAAGGTTCGCGGTTTGTTTTTTTTTAAACCTTTTTTCAGATTCAGAGCAAAAATTATATTTAAATTAGCCAAACATTTGCATTTTGCCCTTAATTAGATTCTTATAGATCATATATAAACGATATCTCAAACAGATTTTATGTAAAACATGCAAATAGATTTTAGTAATAAAAAAATGCTCATTTTTATTAAAAATGGGCTATTAGAAATTTTACTTAAAATTATAATTTTGTTTTAGTTAAACATATGGCTTACTTTACAGAAAAAGATAGGAAAGTGTCATGGTTTTTAATTTGATGCTAACATCACAATCATTTTATGGCCACAAACTTTTCCATATCATATCATAGGAAAGCTCATCAGCCTGCTGAAAGGTTTTTTTTGTGGAGGGCCTGTTGACATCCCTGGAAATGTGTTACACTTCATTATGTTGCATTAAACACAAACATTTTGTTCTGATTAAACAACAAGAAATGATGAAGGCTCTCCATTCATGCATTTTTAAAATTTGAAACCAATTTAACAAACTGCGTAAAAAGTTACTTGTTTATCTAAATATACCTCTGAAAAGATGTACTAGTGAACCTTCAGAGGTTCTGATCACTCCTCAGATGTTTGCAGTCTATAGAGCTGCAGGGATCCATTTACAACACCAAATTTAACAGTATTATTATTATTTTATACCTCTAAGCAGAGACTGTACAGCTTGCTTGTCTATTCTTATGACAAAGGGTCAAACTGGTTTATTGCTTTTAAAGAAATCTTAAGTAAAATTACATTTTCTTTTATTTCTGAGGCTGACCCTCAGCCTCAAGCTCCACTCAGAAGTTGACCGCTTACAATAACAAGACTTCTTACTTTTGTCTGTTTAAAATTGTTTTTCAGATGTTAAATAAGGCTAGTTTTCTATCTAATCATAAGAATTTAACATGCTTATTCAGGATTCACCCTGTTTTTCTTTGGTATACAAGGGCTTATAAAATAAAATATGTTAGAAAAGTTGTTTTCAGGCCCTTTTAAAAGACGCTGCACTTTAAACAGTTTTGGTGTTTGAGAGGCAGCTGTCATTGAGACTTTAATTAGGCGCCTCTTAAGCCTTCAGTGCATTTACGCCTAAGGCATAAAAGGTTCCCTGTCTTTTCATTACTGTTAATAATTTTTTCAAAGTCTTGGGAATTGCCCAGATACTTTTTTTTGTGAAAAAGAATATTTTTAAACATCAGTGGTTTTCAGAATTTTGCCTTGTAATCTTTTGCAGATTATTGGAATAGGAATGATTTTGTTTTATATTGTCTGTTCTTCAATTACTTTAATTCTCGCATCATCTTTTCTCTTTTCAGGACCTTACTACCTACTTAAAATTTTCAGAAATTTTTCTAATTAGGTGATTTCTTCAAGTTTAGGCAGTAATTAGGTGTGTGGCAGATATATTGTACCTTTCCTTAATCTTTCATCTAATTGTACAAAGAACCCTTGAACAAAAGTATGGACAGATGCAACTCACTGCATTGCAGCAAAAGATCTCTGTCTTATATTAAAGTTGTGTTTCCACAAATATTTCTCATTCTCATTATGATACAGTCAGCAGGTATTAGTTACATCATCCTGTTGTTTATCTGTTAGGGAAAAAAAGCATGTTTATCTTTATTTTAAACTATACCAAATTATTGAGATTTTAATTTGAAATTGCTTTCATTCTTCAAAGAACCTCATTTCTGATAAGAAATGACAAAAGTATTTAAAAAAAAAGATAGTTGCAGTTTTTTAAAATATGGCCTGCTGACCATTATTTTTATTCCTTTTAATAATTAGTAGAAAAGTATAATTTGGATAATACTATTTGCATTATTGCAATTCTATTTTGACAATTTATCACGATATGCTTCTAGTCTTTGAGATTGGAAGGCCTCCTTGCCATCCCCCTAATATTTAGACCTTTTCTGTCTTGCTGGCCCCGTCTGAAGTCCACAATCATCTCCTGGGTCTTTTTTACATTGATGCAGAGGTTGTTCTCTCTGCACCAACCTTCCAGCTGTTTCACCTCCTGTCTGTAGTTGGATTCATCCTTGTTTGAGACGCATCTCACCACTGCTGTGTGATCCGCAAACTTCACAATATGACGGCTGAGGTCTCATATGTGAGCAGTGTGAACAGGAGGGGGCTCAACACACAGCCCTGAGGGGAGCCAGTGCTGAGGATTATGGTGGGGGAGGAGATGTTGTGAATTCTAACAGACTGCGGCCTGTTGGTCAGGAAGTCCAGCACCCAGTTGCAGAGGGAAGAGCTCAGTCCAAGGGAGGAGAGTTTTTAATCAGAGTCTGAGGAATCGTTGTGTTGAAGGCGGAAGCAAAGTCCACAAAGAGCATACAGACATAGGAGTCCTCCTGGTGGGTGAGGGCTATGCGGACCAAAGAGGAAATGGCATCCTTTGTGGATCAATTTTCCCTGTAAGCGTATTGGTGTGGATCCACAGTGACGTTGATGGTGGCTTTGGTATGGGTCCGAATCAGTCTTTCAAAGCATTTTTAAGGTCTACTGGTTGATATTCATTCATACCTGTCACTGCGGAGGTCTTGAGGACCGGGAAGATGGAGGCGGTCTTCATGTAAGTTGGGACAGCTGTCTGGCTGAGGGTGGCTTTGTAAATGTCCGCCAGAAGGTCTGAGAGCTGATTGGCTCTCAGGACCCATCCTGGGATGTTGTCCGTGCCAGCCAGCAGCTTTCCGGGGGGGTTGATCCTCCTCAGCGTAACAAATTCTCTCCTCTGCAGGGTTCCTTAGTCTTCCTATGTTCTCTAAGCCCAGAAACAGCAAAGCCTACAAATGGTGAATCAACCACTGGATATTTTATAACTAAACTGATTTCTGAATGCAGTTGATGGAGTTAGATTTTTCTTAGGGGTATCAATGTAAGGACCATGATATGCATGCCACACTTGTCTAATTTTTATCTATAAAGCAATAAAAAAAAAAAGTTCATATTGTTTTTGGACTTTCTAATAGTAGAATGCGACAAAGGCTAATCTGTAGAGCGTACTCATTAAAGAATTGTGTTTATTGAAATTTTGCAGAGCTGCAAAGCCATTAGATAAAAGCATCTTGTAAAAAATATCAATTAAAGACTTGCAGAGACTTAAAAACAGGAAGTAAATGTAGAATCAATGTCAGTTAAACTGAATGCTTACTGCAAGGTTCTATCTGCACATTTTGGGGATCTTCAAAAGTTTTCAAAGCTTGAAAATACTAATCCATCACTTTATTCAGACAAACAATCTCTGTGTATGTTAGCGCTTCTTCTGTTCTAACATCAATCGATTTGATTTGTTTCTCACCTGATTTCTCTCCGCTCACCATACATCCATCTAACTGAACATTGACTGCTGAAGACTTTGCCAGGTTTCCGGTTCGAAATCCGTTGTAGCTCTTGTAAATGATGCCGCTGTCGGCGGCAACATTTACTCAAGAAAATCAATTGGTTTGGCAACGAACACACTGCAGATTTGCTGCCGTTACAAGACAAACATAATGTCCAGCGTCATCTAATGAGGTTCTCCACCCTTTCTTCACCTATATGACTTCACTTTTACTAATTTTAGAGTATGTTATGTAGGAAATGTTATCTATAACAAGCACATTGTTAATCTTCAACGCACTCTTTTTGCATCTTTATAGCTCCTTTGAAGACTCCAAAGAGCACTACCAAGACTTCCCTTTGAAAAACGGGGGGATGTCTGGTGCTATCGAGCTGAAGCGCCACGTTGGTGCCCACTGCCACAGACCCCAAGCTTTGGTTGGAGAGGAGAATGGTGATCAGGCGCTGGCCAAAAGGAAACTTTACATCGCTTCTGGAGTCTGCCTCATCTTCATGATTGGCGAGATCATAGGTGAAACGTTTTACAGGTTCAGGGAGGTTGTGATGAAAATTTACAACAGTACATCCTTTGGTGTCCGAATGATCACTGAAATTTAGAAATAAATACACATATTTCTTTTTACAAAAACATTTTTTAGCTTACAAACTGAGGCACTTCTCCAATAAAACCACAGAGGAGGAAAATCCTCTTTCCATGAATGGTGATTGGTTCTGACACCCCGTCCCGGAGGATAGCTAGCGCTATAGTAGCTTCTGGGTTTCAGGGAACACTCCACTATTACATGATCTTGGTTTAGATCTGTGTAATCTAACAAAAAGAACTTGTCCTGGCAGACAGGTAATTGGTCGAGCATCACTGATTTCCTAGTTTCGCTCCATCTGAAATCTCATTAGACCCTGGCGTTGTTTCAATTTCAGTCGGCTGTGGCCGTTTTTTGTTAGTTTCTTCACGTGTGTTAGTGTTGCACAATCTCAAGAATCAAATCGATATAAGTGTTCAGTGTGTATAAATAAAAAAGGACTTTCTCTGTAAAAAAAAAAGAGAACGATACAGAAAACATTATTACACATCAGTTTTTATGACAGATCAACCTTTAGGTAAATCACAAGATGAAGAATCACAATCACATTTTACATTTCATATTTGAGTAAACAATTATTTTCATTAATAAATAATGGTCTGTCAAGCCCTTTTTCTTGAGAGTGAAATACTAACACCTTAATTTTGTTCACAAACCTTATTCAGTATGCATTTTAAAAGGCAGAGTTCCTCTAGCGTAATTGACTATAATCCTTAAGACATGTAAGGTAAGAAAGTAAATCTGAAACAAATATATATTTTCAAAAGAGAAATAGCATATGCAACACTTAAAAATGTTAACTTTAGTGCGAAGCATATAAAATGGCTGAGATTCCCTTGCTGACGGCTTAAACATTTAACAATAAAAGAGTAAAACCAGAGGCAACAGCGTAATGATGATACCTTGGAGAGTTTCCTAAAACTTTAATTCACCACTAAACATACAGTGGCTGTTGCTTGTTATTACTTGGAGGATTCTCTTTAAGCATGCATGGATGGAGAATGAGTAAGCCTGGTTTGCACTGTTTAAGGTCATGGTTCTGATTTTGAACAGGAGGCTATCTGGCCCACAGCCTGGCCATCATGACTGACGCTGCCCACCTCCTGACTGACTTTGGGAGCATGATGGTGAGCCTGTTCTCCCTGTGGATCTCCTCCAGACCGCCCACCAAAACCATGAACTTTGGTTGGCACAGATCAGGTCAGCAGATCTGTCTCAGTTATTTATTACAAATTGGGATGATTTTAATCATACGGTAGGTTGTAAGAATAAAAAGTATCTGAGAAAGAACTGTTATATTAATGTATTAGTAATTAAAGTTAATATTATTGAACTTTTAAGAGTAAAATTATAGAGATTTGAACTCTAGTACAAATCTAGTCAAGTTGCTTTCTGATAGAAGTTTGCTGATCTGTTATGTTTTGGGTTAATAGTTCGGGAAGTGACTGGTTCCTGTTTTGTTCTGCTAACAGAAATTCTCGGCGCATTCTTCTCCGTCATGTCTATCTGGATCGTTACCGGAGCTCTCGTCTCTCTAGCTATTGAAAGGATCGTACGCAACGACTATGAGATTGAGGGTCATGTGATGTTAGTCACTTCTGGATTCGCCGTCATTGTGAATATTGTGTAAGCACTTCATTTTATAATGGCTGCAGATGACATATTTTAAAACATAATGTGTGCAAATCAGTGCTCAAAGTTTACAACTTTGCAAAATTAAATATATTTAAGAATATATTTAATTTCATTAACGTTTGCGGTTAATGATGATGAATAAAAGATAAATGAGTTCAGATATTTTACAGTAAAACTGTATATGATTAACAAAATACAGGCTATTTTTTGTACATAAAATTTGTAAAGCAAATAAATGTAAATAAAGCTTTTAAATCTATGTAGATTAAATAAAAAAAAACATGTTTGAACAAAGCATAGGAATGAGAAAAGAATTAACACAATACAACCAATTAGAAAGAAACATGGTCAAACTACTTCTTACCAAAGTTGAAAGCCAAAGAATAAAATTAGGTTTTAAAGCAAGTTTTAAAAGTAAAAGGTGAATCAGCTCTGCAGATAAATGCACGACTCCCTCGAGTCCGGTGTCCTGCAACTTTTAGACGAGTCTCTGCTTCAACGAACCTAAATTAAATAATCAGGTAATTAGCAGGACACCAGAGAACTCCACTGATACTGAGATGATTCAGAGACACATTGAGATGCGTTTTTTGATGTTTGGTCAGAATCCCTAGAAATAAGTTTGTAAACCACTCTCTACTGTACATCTGGATTTGTTTTTACAAGGTCAAAACCTGTGGATATTGTGATGTTTTAGTTTTATTGTTGTTCACTGTAGCTCATGAAATTCAACCCAACATTCCAGAAGAAGTAACTAATCAAAAATATAGGGTGGCAACTATGCTTTTTTGCAAAAAAAACAGGTTTATTTATTTAGACAATCCCCCCAAAAACAGTTTTTATATTTTCATTTGATACAAAATGATTTTGATCATTTGAAACACCAATGTCAAAATCAAGAAGATGAGCCTCCTTTTACAGCACTGTATTAATATTAAGGAACTGCTTAGCTGCCATGAATGATTAATAGAACAAAACTCAAGTGTTCTCATAGAAAGTTTCCTATTGGATTGATGGTTGATGTCTCTTACATAGAAAAAAAAGTGTGAACACTGCATTGCAGTAACTGTCAAACTTGCAAAAAAGAACATCTTGAATCATTAAAAGGGTTTAGAAGCTCCTCTGACACATTAGCCTTTATCTCACCTCATCACTTCTCTGCAAAACTAATGATTAAATAAATACATAGAATGACAATTTTAATTAGAAATGCTTTTTTCTCTCCCTTTAATGCTCCTCTCTGTCATTTTGCAGCATGGCCTACATCCTCCACCACTCCACCACCCTCCACCCCCAAGGCCGGGGCTACCAGCAGATAGACGAGGACGGTCAGAGTCCCGTCAGTCACGGTCACTCCCACGCCCTCCTCGGTAGCCATGGAAACACAAGCGTCCGAGCCGCGTTCATCCACGTGCTCGGTGACCTTCTGCAGAGCATCGGCGTCATGGTGGCGGCGATCATCATCTACTTTCGGGTCAGATATAGATTCTTGTTAGGGTGAGACTTGAAAGATCAGTTTGATCCTATTGGCTGTTCAAAAGATTCCTATGTGATTTCATTAAAGGTTTCATATATATATATATATATATATATATATATATATATATATATATATATATATATATATATATATATATATATATATATTTTTATAACATAGAGAAATTGGTCAACAATTTTCACATAATTACACGTTTTATAATATTATATGCCAAGGAAATATTTTACTTTTATGTACAGAAAAAGGGTAAAAAGCTTAAGAGCAGAGATTTTGGTTTTTATTCTAAGCTACATTTTTCTTTTTCTGTTTGTACCTTGAGTGTCATGTCATCTCATGTA
>JAVLVB010000407.1:473429-498748 GCA_032876305.1 Orestias chungarensis | reverse complement strand
ATGTATATTTACACCCAGCAGATATATATTTATAACTATATATTCAACTTCAAGTAATATACCGAACTTTACGCCTGAGATTATGGGTTGATTCTTCATTATAATAAAGGAAAAATGAAAATGAAATAAAAAAGTGATCACCTACTTTTACCTTGATGTTTTTCTATAACATATTATAAGCAAGTATAAAGTTATCCCATATCTTTCCTAAAGGGAAAACGTTATTCCAATGTAAAACACAGATTATTGTTTAAAATGAAAAAGGCACTTCGATTGCAGCTGGAAAAATGTTTGTATAGAAATTCCTCATCTACCTTACAGTCAGAATTGGCTCATGTTTTCATTTTTGATGCAAAAATCCTGCTTGTCTTCTGGATTGAAACTAATTAATATCTGCTAATAAAGACCGATGACAGTTTAAAAAAGATTACGTTTAAATTCTGTAATTCTTGTTTACCTGTTTTTCTATGTAACACGCAGTCGTGTGTGGATAGGATTATTTTGTTTTTGCACACCGATACATAATCTTCATATGCATTCAAAACAGCAAAGTATTTATTCGTGGGTTATTTTGTTTTTGCATCCTTGATTTACTGAGACTTTTTAAACTTTGCAGCGATAAAAGCTCCAGCTATAGCTGCTCTGCTGCCGTCTGGACGGCGTCGCTTCCGTTCGGCGCAGAGTACATAGCCTGAAACTGCCTCTGTTGTTTGCTAATCAGAGTCGCCATTTTGGGGGTGATAAAAGTCCGTGCACAGTGAAGCCTCACTAGACCCACCTGACCCCCAGAGGCAACCCAGACGTGGCTGCTCATGTTCGGGTTGAAGCGTGCCTGACGAGGAGAGTGAAGAACAATTTTAGATTAGAAAACAAAGAATTATTTGGTCTCAGAGGAGACAAAACATGCTATGGCGGGTAGAAAATGAACACAGCAGTACGTAATGTTAGAATTTCTTCACCTATATATACTTTCTCATCTATTTATCTTCCTAACGTATTTACTTAGCTACTACACGGTCATTTAGCATCTCTCTAACCAGCTTTTCTGATCTAATTGCCAGAGAGAAATTCAGAAATGGATATTGATTAGCAGTGCTTGCTAACGACTGATGTCATCTCTGGTAACTGTCAGTTAAGCCATGACAGCCATTAAACTCTGATACACCAACAGTCTTCAGTGAGAGGATAACAGTGATTGATGCAAAACTGACTGCTATTGGAAAGCCATCCTATCCACAGCTGCGTAATTTGTGTTCACGTTATACATTCTTTACCAATATGTTTATTTTCTGACTGACTTATTTATTTAATTGCTCTCCTACTTAAATACCAATCACACTTTTATCTAAATAATTTTACTTTAGTTATGTCCAAAAATATTCCTACCCTCGGCAGATTTAGATTTAAACAAATCTTCAAAGATTATTTCTGAGTAGAAATCTCCTAAAGAATTATTAGAGAACATACATCAGGTGTCGTCTATAGAAACCATAACTTAGACTGTCCATATTTGTTTACTTACTCATTTCTTTCCTTATTTAATTGCTAATTAACATCCTTCTTTAATTAATTAACTCCTCTTTATTAGTAACTTTTCCTTTTATTTCCTTACTAAAATATTTATTTGCTCATTGACTTAATTTACTTTTTTCTTTTATACATATTTAATTGGATATTTTATCCTCAATTGCTTTTTAATTTACATATCTATGCACCTATTTCTGTCTTGCTTGTTTATTTCCTTTCTTCTCTAGAAATGTCCACTTATTTCCTTTCTTACTCATCGTATTATTTATGAAATGAGTTATTGTACTTTTTGCCACTCATATGAAGCGTCAAGAGTTTAATGTCCCCACATTTCCCCCCCTATTTTCTACCTTCTAGCCAAATAAGCAGTTTTATAGGCTAGAATTTGGTTGAATTTGTGATGAATTCTTCTATAATTATTTAAGCTTCTTTCTGTTAGAACCTAATAAAATCCCTTTAATTTACAACGTCTCTGTTCTCCTTTCTATCTCCTCTTTCTTTTACTCTGGATGACTCAGCTGTCGCTCTAAGGAAGTCAATAAAACTCCTCAATCTTCTCTTAAAAAAAAAGCCCCATCATCCTTCCTCATCTATAAATCCTCTCAGTTGTTTTAACTTCTGCATTCTGTCTTTTTTTCTGCTGCCTCATTCTTTTTCCTTTTCTCTTAACCATCCATTTACTAGTGAAAAACTGAGCTCTCCAAGTTTGACCAATTGATCATTTCAGCCCGAAGGGCAAAGCCACTCCCTCAGCTCTGCCTCCTAATATTAAACACATCATATCCTCAAACGGCTGCTCTCCATCTCCCCTCCTTCGTCCTGCTGGGAGTGACATTTTTCTCATTTTCCACATCATTACATCTGGCCTGACTTATTTATATAGTTGCCCATCAGAGGAGGAGGCTGTTCTCACCTTTGATTTCCTTTCCCTCTCTTTCTAGTATTTATCTGTTCTTGTTCCCCATGTGTGCTGCAGAGTCAGTTGGATGTCTGGGTAAAGCGTCGGCGTGTGTTTAAACCGTACCTTGTAGATCGCGGCCATCGGCATGTCGTCCGCGTTCACGCCGGCTTTTACTTCAGAGCTCTGCATGTGTTTCCACAAAGCTCGCCTACCAAGTCCTGTGAGTCTTCGCTGGAAGTCAGAGGGGATGATCAGTGATGTCTAATATTAAAACTATGCAAAAAAATAAACAAGTGCACTGGATTTTACATGAAAGACGAACGTATGCTTGAAATTAGCAATAGATGGGAGTGGAGCAAAAGCAGGTAGTTGTGTCTTTTTTGGACAAAGCCATTAATTATGTAATTAATTATGTTTCTACTCTTGATCCCTTTTGATGCAATAAAAATATAACAGCGCATGTTCTTGAGGTTTTAAAGCACACGCAGAAGCAAATGTTCATGAATCGATTTCGCGTCTCGAAACAACGACCCATGTTGTGCTGATGTTGCAGTAAATTTTCAGTTTCTTAATCTACAGTAATTTCCCTTATTTTGGGAAGAAAAAGTAGATCCAAATGAAATTTTTCAGATGAAAATGAACTTTTGTGTGCCATTTCCTCTTTTTTTTAATATCTATTTTCATTCTATCCAAACATGGAAAACACATAAATCAAATCCATATTATTGGAGCCTTTTCATTGTAATCTCAAGATTATAAATAAACAAACACCTTTGTTGTTCTTAATACACCAAACAGAGCATATAATTGCACATCTGTTAATACATTTTAACTTTTACACATTTAACATGACAGACTAGACATTAATTTGGATTTTAAACAAAGAAAAGGACATAAAAAAAACATAACGTAACCGGTACGAGATACGTCTTTTGTTAGATGTAGATTTGGATTTTGCTCTCATCGATCGTCTCATTGGTGAAGTTTTTTATGCTTTGCCTTCAATCAACCAATAAAGAAAATAACCATAACTCTTATAATAAAAGGACCATAAACCTACCATATCCATGTCTTTAAAGTGGAGGTAGTATTTCTTAACAGCCTCTTTATACGTCTGAAACTGCAGGTGAAGACTTGAATCCCTTCGAAGTCTTTCTCCATCGTTATCTTCCTCTTTAGCTCCTTCTGATTTTTCTGTTTCTCTCGCATCCTGTCCACCATCAGGATGTCCTTCATTTCCGTCCTCAGTTGCTTCGTAGGGCACCATCATTGTGACATAAGCGGGCTGAGGGAAAACAATTAAAATGACTTAACTCAGCCGTACAACGGCTAATAAAACACGTGGGAGGGGAGGGAGGGGGTTTCTAGAATTCAACTTACAAAACGTCTCATGACCACTTTCTTGACAGAGCTAATACGGTGGGCCTCCGGTAACATAGAGAAAATCACTTCTCCGAGTGTGTCTGATGACAACACGCAGTGCAGCCACTCAGAGTATGAAATGGACTGAAACGACACAAGAACACCAATCCACAGAGCCATGAAGTCCTACAGACGAGTTTTAAGAGGGAAATATAACATAAAGTGCAAACGGACACGAGTTACGTAAAGTGAAGGTTTCAAATAACAACAAATAAATTTAAGGAATTACATGAACATTAACAAATTTACAATATTAGGGGATTTCCTGTAAAGTCTAAGACATTTTACTAAAACAAGTAGGTAAAACGATGTATTTCAATTGAATCAATGGGCCGCTTGGGGTTCATTGTAGATTCGATTCCAGCTTCTTCCAATCAAACGTCAAACTTACTGCCTCATTAATGGCCTTTGTCAACTGGTGTAGAAACAAAATAGTTTTTTTTCTCTTCTTTTATATGGATAACTGGTTTTTAAAGTTAACCGTTTTTAACATGGATGGTAGGGGTGCAAAGCGCTTTAATTGCTGCAAATAATGCATTTCGTTAGGATGGATCCAGGTTTTTTAATTTTCAAAATATGCAAATGACTAATTAGCTCTAAAAAACAAAAACATTTTTGCTTTTTTTGCATATAAATAAACAAAAAAACATTTTTATATTGAAAATGTTTTAAAGTTCCACAAGGATCCTTTTTCCCACATGTCCTGTGGAATTTATGTCTCTAAAATAATTTTATTTAGAGGAAAAAAAATGCCTCAATAGACTTTAAAGGATTGCTGCTTAGTAGTTGTCATTTTTTCCTTTTAAATCCTGTCCATAGGAAGATTACACTCACCCACACAGTTGTACTCCGAGGAATTGCAAAGAAACTTTTCAGGTAGTGGTCGACGTAATAAACTCCCATGGAGCCTTTCCTAAACAGAAAAAGAATAACACATCTATCAGGACATGTTGATTTGTACTGAAGTTAATTCTGATAAACTAAAGTTGAAAACAAATGCATCATCTAAAAAGGACAGCCAAATATCCTAATATATCTATTATATCTACTGTAACTACACCCACTGAGATTTGATATTTAGTATTTCAAGAATCCATGATCACATCACTAGTTATTCATATTTTAAATTCTGAATTTAACCCCGGATCGAATGGGACTAATGCTACACTAGTGTTTAAATAAACTAGTATACCATCAACTAACACCACTAAATATCTAATACAACACATTACTTAGAGTCTTTAAAATTGAAAGTTAGATCATTTACATTTTAAGGGATTCATTTGGTCACTTTTTATTTAATTGACAAACATATTAGATGAGGCTCTGAACCTGCACATAAGAACTGTAGCTAAAGCTGAAACTGCAACATCTTATTGTTTTTTATAGATTTTTTAAATAAACTGTGAAGATAAGAAATGAAAGCGAGACATAAGTACATAAGTACATATACATAAGTAACGGATTTAATTTTACCTGTTTAGTGCAGGGGCCGTACCAAGGCCTGGAGCAGTTCTGCTGAGACACTGGCTCCTGTCTAAACCTCACAATGTTTCCCACTCTTTTTCATCTGGAGCACTGAAGCAATAAAACTACAGACCTCTCTTAACCGGAGACTCTAAAAAAAACATCATCTCTTCTTTCTTGTTTTTGACTTTTTTTAAATAGTTATGAATCCTGATTCACCATAGATCAACCAAAAACAGTTTGTCAGTCTGGTTTTTCCGCTAAACCTTGAATAGGACCTCAAGAAACAAGAAATAGATCCCATTAAATTTGCTTGTCAAACCTGGTATAGTGACTTGAGTCGCAAAGGTCACAATTTTTATGTCAGATCTTTTTAAATTGGCATTGTAGGAGCTTTATTTAACATTTTAGAAGCATGTTCACCACTGTTTATGCGAGAACAATGGAGCATATACATAAAAAACACATGTTTACAATAATGTGTTATGACTTAAATATATAACTGTGTATTTTAGAAATGATTCCACCAGATAACAGATTACAGCCAGTATCAGCCCGGCTGATAACACCAACAGAAGATAAACGTTTGCTTTCTTACGGTACGTAGGCAGATTCTTGGGCGATCAGAACCCCGGGTGACTCCAGCGGCCAGCAGAGTTCAGTGGTCAGGTATCGTTTTTGGGAAATGACCGTGTCACACAGCCTCCTCAGGTCCCACGTCTTCACGTACCTGTCGTCACCGCCGGTCGTCAACAGGCATCTGTCAACAATTAACGAATCCATGCGTTTTTTATTGGATTAGACAGACAAAAATAAGTTATTAGGGAATAAATCGTTTTTCTCCTCATTTATCAACACTACCAGCACTGCCATAAACCATTGATGACACAGAAATCAATACTATTTTAATGCAAGGACAGGAAGGAAAGCAGGGAAACGTCAATTAAGTAAAAAGATAAATCAAAAATCTACCAATTTTCTTTATAGTCTTTAAAAATGTACATATTTATTTCAAGTTTATCTTAATGCCTAAGTGTAAAAACACAAAATTATTTGCTTTATTTATCTATATATTTTTTTAAAGAATAAAAAAAAACTAATAATTCCAAGATATGTCCAGAGATAAATGATGCTGCTCTGCTGTTAATAGTGCAATTAATTACCCAGAAGCCTTTCCTAACATCATACTGGCTGCAGTAATGCAAAAAATATATATAATAATAATAAGTTTGATTTTTGGATGCAAAGCTCCATCTTGCTGCACAGAATTGGAGGACGTGACTAGATAACATAAAATACCAACATCTGTTTAAGAAAAAAATCAGCAGACAAAAGGCTGAAAAATACACATAAGGAATTAAAAGGAAATTTAACAAGTGTACAAAATATCTATTCACTAATATTTTCTTCAGTGGGGGCCTTGTGGTTGCTCCACAAACATATGAATACGAGTTATTTACAGAGACCAATTAACTTAACATGTTTTAGGACTGTGGAAGGAAGCTGGAGTACCAAGAGAGAACCCACACATGCATGGGAAGAACATGCAGAAAGACTCTAGACCAGGATTTCAGCTGACTAAAATGGTGACCAGTAGTTGGCAACAAGGCTTTTTGTGACAGTTTGATATTCCTTACACCAAAGAAAAGAGATTTGAAAGACAAAAATCATGGAGGGAGAACCAGAAAACGTTTCTGTCTCATGAAGAAATTGTTAAATAGGAGGACTCACTTGGATGCAGGACAGAAGGCCAGAGCTCGGACCGCATGGTCGTGAGCCAGTATGCATCGATAGGGCAGCAGAGTCAGAGTCTGGTCTGACTCTCTGAACCGCAACAGTGAAGATTTCGTTGAAAGATCCCAAAGTCCAACTATACCTGAAATGATGAAATTCAAATAAAATACAGATAAAAATAAATCAAAGACGGAAAAATCCAAGGCTTAAAAGAAATGGTGGGAGCATTTCATCAGCAACAAACAGAGATCCATATCAGATGAGCCGGAGGAGCTATAGGCTATTATTTGTGTGTTCTTATGGAATAAGAAGCAGTTAATCACAAATATGTCAGGAAAAAAAAAAATCAATTCATACCATCGTAGAATCCAATAGCCATTATGTTGTGTGGTTTTTGAGGAAGCCAATCCATGGAGAGGATCTGTCCGCTCCTTTCATTGCGAGTAGATTTGATGCAGCCCAGCTTTAGCGTCACCACGCCTCGGGCCTGCAGAAAAATGAGAGGCAGCGTTATAACCAGGCCCATCCCGCTCATTAAGTAGTTTATCGACTGAACGTCTATGAAAGCAGGAAACCAACATTAAAATAGGAGACGGAGCCAGAAACGGGGCCTACCTTGTAAATTGCTGGCCTTTCATTTATGCTTTCTGTGGAAACACAACAAAGTAAAGACGTTTTTGTTACATTATCGGCATTTACAAATGTTTTGGGTATCTCACAGAGTTTAGTCGTCTTGCAATCGGTAGTTTTTACATTGCAACTGCCTCCTGTCACATGTCGACGTGCCCCGGGGCAAGGCACCTAACCCGAAGTTGCTTACAGATATGCGTGTTGGGTGAATGAAGAAAGACCTTTGAGTGGTCAGTATGACTAGCCTAGTGCTGTATTGGATCAGTCCGTTTAGTGGATGCCTTTAGTAGTCACAAAAAGGTATCAGGCTGTTTTAGATCATTAGTTTCCCTCCTCTAGTTTGGATTCAGATCAATAGTGTCCGGTTCGTTCACCACAACCATCCATCATCCCACATCAACCTAAAAAAAAACAAAAATACTACTTTAAAGAGGTTTTTAGATGAATGATTTTAACTAGGTCGATTTTTAAAATGACTGGGTTCAAACTTTACCAAACTCAAATCTCCAAAGTCGTCAGAATTTGTGACACAAGAAAAACAAAACAAACAAAAAAACATGTAGAAAAAAAAATTTAATTAAACATTTTATAAAAGATGGACGACTAAATAGGAGGATAGAAGAATAGAGAGAAAGGAAACGGATGGACGGAAAGATTAGAAATGGATGGACGGACAAACAGATGAGCAAATGAGATACAGTATGTTTAGGAAAAGTTGGATGGATGGACAAACACAGACGGGTTGATGTATCAATAGATAGACAAACAGCTGGATTTTTCAACAGATGAAGAGCTGGACAAATAGATGGAACAGATAGACGGACGGTGGGATGATTGACAAACATTTGGATGGATTGATTATTAAATGGATGAACCAACAGATGGACAGATTTATAAATGAATGAGCCAATAGATATGTAGAAATAAAGATGCACAATGGTGGGTTAACAGTAAAAACAGAAGGAAGGATGAAATCTATGAATATATACATTCTATCACAACCGTTTTTCTTTTGCCGTACTTAAATTACTTAAATCATGTACTTAAATCCCTGACCCCCGCCCGAGCCAGAGTGAGTCCTCGATGAGTGACAGCGCGCGGATACAAGACGAGTCAGCTACAGCGGCTGAAATTCATAGCTCCCAACACTAACAACTCGCTCGGTGATGCATCTTTTTTGTCATTTCAATTATAGATCCTTGTCTGATGGAGGAGAGGCGCTGTAAATTATGTGAGCTCCCAACAACACCTCGCATTCTCACTGCTCATTGTCACTGAACCCCCCCCCCCCACACACACACATCCTCCAATCCTGCAGGTTTTTTTTTACCAGCCTCCTTCTCCCATTCATGCTCAGTCGTAGCGGTGAGCGCATTGACAAAAGCCGTTTCAATTATCTGTGGCATACAGCAGTGAGCTGCAGCAGGACGATCACAGTCGACACGCGTACAGGTCCAGTTCAATCCCGTTAGGACCAATTTAACCTTTGACCTTTTCAGCTGATATTGGGGAGGGGGACATAAATACGACATGTAATCAATGCCATGAGAGAAAGCTTATCTGCATTTGATTCATAAAAAGAGCTGTAATGAACATTCAATTGATTTTTCAAGTGTTTTCCTCACCTTAGATAAACTGAAACCAACATAAAAGATAATTAAAACGAGCAAAAAAATCAGAAAAACACTGTTCATGAACATTTTTACGATATCTACGTTTACATGCACACGTTTTTTTTAAATCGTATCGAAACGTATTTGAATGTATTGTGTATATATATATATATATATATATATATTACACACACACATACACACACACGCACGCGCGCACACACACACGCACGCACACACAAAGAGAAGCTTGTCGGGACCCAACCCAATGATCCGTGACGAGAACATAAAAAGGAAACCAGAGGCTTTGAAGCGGCTGAGGGTAACAAAAGATAAATAAATAATGAAATGTCAGGTTTTATAGAGCTTTTAATGTCCAAATTCAGTATATTTCCCTTAGTTGTAAAACCAAGCCATGTGTAATCGATATGGAGAGCCTTTGATCGCTTTTCCTTTAAGAGCAAAAAATGTATTGAAATTATTATTACACTGAACTTTCACAGTGTAATAATTAATTCTTAAAACTAACGTAAGCAGGTTAATTATAATAAAAGGATTGTTTAAGCTTTAATGCAGATATTGTTGAGAGGGACAGCACAGCGATGCAGTTGACTACTACTATTGGTCCTTGGTTCAACTACCTGCCAAGATTCTCTCTATGTGAAGCTTGCATGTTCTCCCTAAAGGTTCTCACAGGGTACTCCAGCGTAAAACCACTGGACTGAAGCTTTTTTTTTTATTTATATGTACGTTACCTCTTCAAATGAGTCCTAGTTTATAGGAGATTTCAGTTACTAATCTGTGTGGATTTAGCTTCAATTTCTCGCTATACCTCCCTTTTTGAGAGCCACTGCAGAGATAGATATCTTATTTACATCTGCATGCCAGTAAAGGCTTTTCTACCCTTAAATCAATAGTGTTAAAAGTCTGATAGAGCATACTGTACCTTTAGTTGGAACCCTATGCTTTAGTCAGGAACAACTGTCCATATCAAATATTAATTAGAGTGGCGGACCTGTGATGCTGTGGGCCTGTTTCTTTTCTAAAGCCCATTGGGTTTTTCAATTTAAATATTGTGGCCTTTCCCATTTAACATTTTTTTTGATACTGATCCAATACATAAAAATAAATAAGCCTAGAAATGTCTTCTTTTTCACGACCATCTCGTCCCCAGACTTAAATCAAGCAGAAAAAGCTTGGAATGAGCTGCGCTTCAGTATTAACACCCAATACTGTACCTATGTTTGTACTTTTGTTAAAAGAAATTATATCATCATGTGACATATTAAAATGGTTTTGCAGTAAAAGATTATTTTAACATATGGTCTGAAATATTAGCAGCGGAGTTGAAATAAAAGTGTAGAAACATTTTCTTTTTTACTGTTCAGTTATCCTGAAATGCTTTGATTTCAGGCTGATTTTGTGTTTAATCACATTAGCAGCTATGGCAGAGCGCTGGCAGGAATTTAAAAAAAAAACACCAGCTCATGCAGACCCGAGCGCGGCTCTGCAAATGATGGATGCTGCAGATATACTGGTCATTAATCTCATTCACACGGGGTTCTACCAGCAGAGCCCCAGAGGCGGCAGACGTTCCGATGTGAATAGACTGGACCACAGGCTCCATCATTGATAATCTCAGCACGGACTCGTTTTTTGGTTGGTTTTTTTCACACACGCTCTGGATTCTTTAAAGCACCGTCACTGTTGAAGCTGCATGAAAGCTTGGGTGTCCACGAGGGTGCTGTCATTTCAAATGAGCTTTGCTCCACTAAATGAGGATGATGGATGATCCAGCTGTTTGATTGATTATATCATTAATAAGTTGATAAAGTTGTGAGTGAAAGCCTGTAACTTAAAATAAAAATCATTGTAATATAATTTTGCACCAAATGAACCAAACATTGCCACTTGCGAATGATTAGCTTCATAAAGCAACCTTTTTAAAACATTTACGCCAAGAAAAAGAAGGCATTCAATAACACTTAAAGTGAAGTCAGAGGTTACAGTAAACCAACACCATCCCCTGCTGGACACAAGGAATACTTCAGAATTTCTTTTTTCTTCTTCACTCATTAGCAATTATATTTTCAACTTTATGGTGATTTTATTTTATTTTTTTTGTTAATTGTTTGGTATTTTGTTTCAGAAATGAATTAAAAACACTACAATTAATAATAGTTCTGAATTATTTTACAACTCTTGCGCCTTTTTTTGTCAGTTTAAAAGATAGAAAGTCAAAAAAAAAAAAGAAAAAAGAAAAGAAAATGCAATCAGATCTTTTCTAAATCCTTGTTTACAATAAGGAATATTCCTAATATTAAAAAGAAAATCTGTACTGAGCCGGCCCAAGACTAAGTTGTAGAGTCTTACCAGAGTGTTTAAGTTTTGGGAGTAGAGCGTCAGGATGAGGCAGGCTGTAGATGGTGACCACACCACTGGATGTGGCTACAGCCAGCAGACCCAGCCTGGGCATGAAAGGAGCCTAAACAGGATTAGACAGATCAGACTGTGCATGCCTTCAGTGCTACACCACAAACACATGTAAGATACAGGTTGACAGAAGCCCCATTTGTACGGGATTAGTATCACCTAGAGACCTCTGATAATCTGTAATAACTGCGGAGGATGTCTGGGATCTTAATCCCGTGCGAATTCCACATAATCTTAGTCCTTTGCGAATCTGCATCTGAATGATTGGTCAATGTTTTTGTTTTTATCGCACCTTTTTCTAGTTTTTCCGTTGAGTAAAGGAGGAAGTAACCACAATTTTGATCATATTATCAAGCTACTTATTGCCTATGTTAATTAGCTATAAGCCTTCCTGAGGTGGGAGCTGTATTGACAGCGATCTGGTTTCCAGTTGTACTTTAAAACTTGTGATGTACGACAGATGCATAGGAAATGATATCACGACAGCTTTTACAGGGCAAAATGCATATTTCTTTACCTTTCTGACACAGTTAGGAAGCTCCCAGCCTCCTGCAGGACACCACTTTAGCTGCCAGACGAAGCCTTTGTCCTGAGCCAAACCATAAACCAGGGAGGGTTGAGAGTCTGGTCTGCTCCCAGAGGATAGTAGGAGGGTATGAAAATGGGAAGAACCAGAAACATCCAATAATTAAATAGGAAATACATTTACTTCAAACTTGCACAAACTTATCATTTCTCAGTCTTTAGAAATTGTAATATGCAATATTGGCAACACAAGAAATAGTGAGTTAAACAAGAAATGGCGTAAGAAAGAAAAGAAACAATAGAGAGTGTACAAATAGGAAGATGAAGGAATAGAGAGGAACAGTTGAAGGAGTAAAATCTGAATCATTACAGAATGAGTACAATCCTCATTGTCCTTGTTTTATATCTACCGGCTGTTATATTCCAGTTTCCCGCAATCCCACAGCTGAACGAGTCCGGGTCCTGAGTAGGTCTGGTTCACGCAGTGCAGGTCATCCATGCTTCCATGACAGGCTAGAGCCACGTACTGGGAGGCAGGAGCGCCGTCGGGCATTGGACACCACTCCAGAGCCCAGACCGGTCCGCCGGCGAACAGAAGCATGTCCCAGCGATCTGGGTGAGCTGGCGTCGCCTCGAACCTGCCAGGTTCACCAGAAACTGAGCAAAGGAGTTTGTTTTATCTCACCTTTTAAAGCACAGCAAAACCAGCCCGGCTCTCTCACCTCTTGAGTTTTATCTGAGGCGTTTCTTCCTGCTTTAGATCTTCCCTGGATACGGTGAAAGCAGCCGACTCCAGTTCTTGAGGAAGGTATTTGTGTAAATCACTGAAAAAGCAGAGATAGCATGTCAAAAAATAGCCTTTTAAGGCTACAAGAGTAAAAGTTTAACCCTAACCTAAAAAGCTGCCCAACTATGAGACTAGTGTCTATGAGACTGTAACAGAAATTGTTTGGACACAGTTGGGTTTTAAAACCTTAACATAATTTGTTTTTCATGTAAATTTTTGGGCCACATATCGTTTATGATTGACTGTTAGGTACAAACTAATAAGTAAACATGCTGTAGGCTTCGCCTGCGCCAACACTGAGCCATACAGCAGCCCAAAATAACTAAACAGCGACCAAACCCCCTACTTCTCAGGCACTGGCTCCCAGTCGTTCGTGGAAGGAACCCACTCTGAGAACACCCAGCTGCTGTGGTGCTCTTCACGGCTAAAAAACAAACAAACACAGAGATACACGGCTAATATCGATCACAACCATGGCGTCAGTCAAATTAGCCTTTATTTCTGGCTGTGTTGCATCTTACCAAAGGCAGATTTACTGGTTAAATATAAAAACATTTAAGTTAGAAACACTCTTAAGTGCGAGAACTTACAATTTCTCTGTTGTCTTTGCAGAGTCCATAATTGTTTTTATAATACTAAACTCAATCCCATTGTGAGGTTTTCCATGCGCGCCACCCTGAAGTAAAAAATCCAAAAACAATTAAACAATTTGCCTTTTTTTCCATCTAATTACGCAAAATGAAAGTTCAGATTTATTAAGAACAACGTAATTAAAGAACTAAACCAACCGTATCCATAGAGGGCAAAAATAATTAAAGCCATTATTTGTGAAAGTAGTTGTCAGGTTAATCAACAAAGATCCGTAGTCCATCTCTTTCTGAGACAGCCAACACGATTTATTTGTCAAAGATAGACTGATTACATAATTTATCCTTAATAATAGTTAGTAATTAACTGTAAGTGACCAACTTTTAAAATCACTTATCAAACTCAGCTCGTTTAATGAAGGTAACCAGTAGATGGATCTTACATGGTTCCTGCCGCTGCTGATAATGGGCCAAGATTTCTCCTGCTCCAGAAAGTCCGAGTCAGCATCCGACACTTCCTCGTCTTCAGGCTCTTCTTCGTCAGCCTCGTCGGGTTCTTCGTCTTCAACATTTGGCACAAAGTCTTCGTCGTCTGCAGCCTCGTCGTCATCGCGTTTTCTCTTTCGGCCTGGAGTGCGGCGCGGAACATAAACGGCAGAATCACAAAATCACGGCATTGCTTCTTTGCTCGTATCGTTGTTGGGAACTGGACTGTTCACAACACTCAAACTGAAGGTATAAGGTGGGGAGCGGGTCATCTATGGAGGCCTACAGCCAATATTTCCACTGTACCTCTTTTTTTTTTGGAAGTTTCCTTTTCAGACACTTTGTCATCATGCGGCTCGGACTCGGGCTCATCTCTGTGATGTGAGAGCACGTCTTTGGCCAAAATGTGGAGGTACTTCAGGGCCCTGGAACAGTTATTGTTTGCGTATTAAACTGACTTAAACGTGGATTTCACTTCAAAAAACACTGAAGAAAAGACTTATTATATCATGACATGTTGAGCCAATAGCTCAGCATTTGGATAGCAGATGACATTCTGTAGTA
This sequence comes from Orestias chungarensis, assembly GCA_032876305.1. Lineage (NCBI taxonomy): Eukaryota > Metazoa > Chordata > Actinopteri > Cyprinodontiformes > Cyprinodontidae > Orestias > Orestias chungarensis. The sequence goes on along the minus strand of JAVLVB010000407.1, from coordinate 484,072 downwards.
GTTTCTCCTGGATAATCGTGTTTTGGAAAGCACTGCTAATTCACCTAATTTTCTGTTTAATCCGTCCAGAATCAGTTTTAATCTTGATTGATATGATACATATTAGAGGTGGTTTCAACTTTCTCTTTCTGCTCTTCGGTCCAGCTCTGCTTCCTTCCTCTGCTCCTGCTTGTAAAAGCAAAAACTTGCTGCCATGGTTATGCATCATTACAACCATCCAAAAGTAAAAACTAAACAAAAAAGAATCTAAAACCCTTCCAGCTGAGAGACACAATTCGATCCATTATAGTCATTTTCTTGACTAGTCCAGATCTCTGAAAGGCTCTTTAACCTTTTATAATGGCCAGAACAGTAACGACTCAACTCATGTAGTGACATCGTGTAACTTACATTTTTGCAGCTCCTCTCCGGCGACGGCCCCCAGATTCAACCTCATCAGGTTCTTCAGGAGGATCCTTTGTATCCTTTTCTTCTGGTGGGTCCTTCACTTCCTCGACAGGCTTCCTTCGGACATAATTCCTCTTCGGCTTTGGTGTCCTATCGTCCTGCTGGACGGAGTTTCCTACAACACCACCTCCAGTTTCTCCGGACAGACTGTCGCCAGCCGCGGCGGTGGCTACCGTAGACGTCGTCACCAACGGCGTTTTTCTGGGTCTTCCTCGTCTTTTAGGCGTTACTAGTTTTGTCTGTTCATTTGAGTCTGGAGGGATTCTGAGTGCGGTTTCCTTTTCTCCATTCGTGGTCGGTTGTTCAGGGGTTTTAGATTGTCCCTGTTTTGCAGGAGTCTTTTGAGATGCTACTCTTTTCCCCACCGATCTCTGAGGGGATTTCTGTATGACGCTTTTAACGACTTCCGTATCATCCGTTTCATAATCACAATACTTGGAGTTTTTCTTCCGTTTTCGTCCTCTAGAGCTAGGAGTTAGATATTGAGACTCCTCTGACGGCTTTTCTTGTCCTGCAAGAGAGGGTCTGACTTATTTAACAGTTTTCTGCAAAATATAGATAAATATATCTATATCTTATCAATGATTTAAATAATAAAAGTCAGAATGGTGTGCTACCCATCTTTGTTTAACCCCCGTTTACACTCGGACACATAAAAAACATCCAGTTAACAAAATACTGCCTTTTTTTTAAATAAAGATAATTTTGTGTGTTTGTACAAACCTTCTCCAGAGTCAGTGGGATCCATTGGTTACTTGTGTGACAGCTGTCCTGTGTGTGGCTTAGTTTACAACTTCTATTAACTGGATAGACAGGAAGGAAGCAGAACAATTCAGTAATTTTGCATCATTCATCTTATTTTTTACACTTTTATAGTCATACTAATTACATTCTGTGTGAAGAGAAAGCGATCCAACACATACGATGGGGAAAGGACAACCTATCAGGTCTGAAGATCATCCCATTTATCAAGTTAGTAAAGGACTAGTTAAAAAAATAAAAAATAAATAAAACATTTCAGATTTTAATTTTGAGTTAATGACAAATAGCCCATACTATGACAAACATTTAAAACTGTAAATGAATGAAGATAGAAACCAGATGCTAACCCACACCAGACTCCATTTATGAAAATGACAATTTACACAAAATTTAGTACCAGCAACAATTCAAGCAAGAAAATCACTGATAAACAAACAGTTTCCCACATGTATCACTATTCTGAATAATTCGGCATGTGTTTATATGTAAAACAAACGAAACAGAAAGTTTAGTTCAGTTTATAAAATGCCAGTTAGTTTAGCTAACATTCGCAGCTAAGCTAACTGGCTAATAAACCAGAGGGGAGCTGAGCTATTTTCACCATAAATACTATCAAAATCAAACCACTGCTCGCTGCCACCGTTAAAAACGGAACTGGTGGGCTTTCTGGACTTCACCTCGGTGGCGAAGCCTGGAGTTCCTCGTACCAAACCCGGATGCTAGAGAACAGCCGCCCGGGATCGAGTCCCGACCGCCGCCCGGAATCGAGTCCCGACCGCCGCTTTCTGGAACCAACAAAAGTTTCCGCTGGGCAGAGCAGAAAACCCCGCAGGAGATCCGGCGATTATTATTTAGTCAAAAACAGACAAACTGCACTAAAGCTCCAGCAACGTCGCTCAAGCTGCTACCGATAAACCTCCAACATCCCGATCAGACCGCCATGTTGCTGCACCTGCATGATGGCTCTTTACCGCCCCCTGTCTGAGAGAGGCGGAACTTCAGAGGATTATTTCCACATTGCTAACGTTTTACACATTATGTTTAGTATTTTTTTTCTTTGCAAAAAAAGCTTAAACTGATCATTATTATGTATGATTTTATTGCATAATTATGGACTCATTCTAGCTCTAGCTGGATTTTAACAGTCACCCTCAATATCTTCCAGTCTCTCTACTTCCACATTTTGCTTAAGTGAAACTCCAAATGCAATTCTTCAAGCATGTTTAAGTCTTTCAACAATGGCATTGTTTCTGAAACTTTATTAGAAAGCAAAGATGTTTTGGAGTTGTCCAGTCTGGAGCTCCTCCAGGGTTAACATCTCGGAGCATTGAATGTTTGCCCTGCCTATCATGTGAAACAATCATGGGTCACATATACTTCACCTAATACTTCATTTTCTAAATAGTTTTAAATAAACATATTTTTGGGGATTTTTAATTAATATTTATAAAAGCATTGTGAAAACATTTTATTCACATCCATGTGAAAAACCCAGGTTTATGAATCATGGAACTGCTACTTATGTGTGCTGCAGGATACACAATAGAAATGTTTATTTGTTTCTCCAAACATTGCAGTAACAGGGTTTTTTTAATGACAAAGAGATTCGTATATTGCTTAAACAAACAGTTCATTTCTGCTAATGTTGACATTTTTAATTTGTTTGGCGACCATATTGGATTTTGTGTTTCGTGTTTGTGACAGATCCCTGAAATTGTTAAGTGATGTTTCCAACTTCAGGGATCATTTCACTTTTTTCCTTCTTGTAATTTGGTGCTTATATGAAAAAATAATAATAATTAAAGGGAGAACGGCTTGTATTTAATTCTGCATCTTCATCTAAGGAATCCCCCTTAACGAAAGGGGCTAATTTCCTAAATTATAGTTCTAAACAAATATCTGCCTGATATCTAAAAGAAATGATGGTTTAGATATATATATATATTTTGCTGTATTATAGAAAATAGAAAAATGTTTATGGTAACAATACAGAGAACGTGTGTTTTTTCACTACAAGCAATCCAATGTATAAAACATTCATGATGGTATTAATAAACTTTTTGCAAAGACACAGAATCATGTATAGAAGCCATAATGAAAGTTATATATTTTAGAAACACAGACAACTTTTGATAACCGTCTAAAATGCTCAGTCGGAAGCTCTTAGAACAGATTAGTGTAAGACTTAATCTTTCAGTTTGGTATGAAAACAAGTGTGCAAAGAGCAGAAACCAGTAACAAAATACATTAAGACATTTCATCAGCTGAAACAAATATCTCATTTAAACATTAGAACCAGAAATAACTGATATAAACATGTCTAACAAGAGGGGACACAAATTGCAGAGAACATGAACATTCAATTAAACTTTATCAATATTAGGAACACATTAGAAGACGATTACATTTACAAACAGGAAACCTAAATAGATTTTTTTTCCCCCTCATCAATCATGCAATCTAGATAATTTTGTGGTTTGATTAAAAGAATGATTTGTTGAGTATTAAATGCTTGGAAGTAAAGATAGTGTGGATTTTTGTTAAAGTAACATAAAATCCCATGACTATATGTAATTCAGTTAATTTATGGCTCTAACATGTGCTACTTTAATAGTTTGTTATGTTTTCTATCTCCAAGCAATTATTCATGATTATTCCTTTCATTTAAATACTAAAAAAAGGAGTTCCAAAACAAAATACGCTTACATCTTCTTCCTTTGTTGAATTAACTTTCAGGTTCTATGTCTAACAAGAGAGACAGGAAAGTTTTAAAATAATTAGACATTAAAAAATGGTGACAACGGTCAGATGAATGTTGTGATTACATTTAGAAACCATTAAAGACAGCGTGAACAGTGTTAAATCCACAGCTTCATGCTAGGTGTCCTTAATCAATTAATGTCATCTCTAACCACCAAAGCTATGGTTGGTGTATCTTTTCCTGTCCTCTCACCTTCGCTCGCTCCAGGTTTTATTTAATTTTTGTTTTTGTTAGAAGGAGCACTTATCCGTTGCATCACAGGTTTTAGCAGCAGATTCAGAGGCCTGTTGCGTGTCATTTTGCAGCATCAGGCTCCATGATGTCAGGTTTCAGGTCCCATTGGTCGATCTGGCGCTGCCCGGCGTGAGGCCCCGCCTCCAGCTCACTAGACGAGCAAACGCTGAAAGTAAAACAGTCCGTCTGCTTCACGTCTACCATCCCTGTGTCTCCTATTGTTTCTCCCTTAATTCTCCCTTTTACGTCCATTATCTCATCGCTGCTCTCCTCAGATTTGATCGCATCCACCATGTGCATCTCGATGTGCTCCTGTCCCAGCACGGCTTCCTTGCGGTCCATGTCCAGCCACACCGGCCCCGTCGGAGGTTCCAGTGAAGTGTAGTGGAGCTCGTGCTGCGGAAGAAGGGGCTCATTTTGTGGGTGGAGGCTCTGCTGCTCTAGGTGGAGGAGCTGGGTTTGGTGCTGGAGGTGATGCAGAGGTTGTAGTGGATGCTGCATGGACTGCTGATGGTGGGGATAATGATGATGAGGATGCTGCTGCTGTTGCAGGTGGTGATAGTTGTAGTGATTGACAGTTTGCTTGTTTGCATGGACAGACTCTTTCAGTTGGTTCTTGATAAACTTCTCAAACTTCTTGGAGGCTTTTTTGTTAGTCATAAACCAGTCCTGTTAGAAAACAAAGCACAGATGGAAGTGTAAATAACATGTTTAAGCCAAGGGCACTGGACTTAACATTATTTTATCTGCTATAAAAACATCCGCTCTGACCTTTCAGACAAGATGAATGCCTTTCTTCAAGTACCAAAATAAAGATTTTCCCCAAATTGTGGCTTCTTATTCCTTAATTTAAATCTTAAAGTAACCTTAAAGTTTAATTCTTGAAACAAACCTTCCCTAAATATCTTTTTATAACAAAGATCTCACATAATAATGAACGTATTAAGTTAATCTACAAATATATCTACAAAAGATATTTTAGTATAAAAAAAAAAATTTGGTTTCATATATCTTCAATTGTTAGATGTTTAATTAAATAACTTAAAGTGAAAGTTGACTAATTAAAAGTGATTCCCAAAATCTCCATACTTTTTTCCTCCGTCCAATTAACGTCAGAGATAAGGCCACCAGCTCGTTTCTTTCACCTCATAAAGGTTTAACAAACTTTTAAATTATAAATTATTAAACTTTCAATCAGTTTTTACATGTAGTGTTAAATTTATTGATTTCTTATTTATAGGACTTTATATATTTGTGGATAAAATCAAAAGCAAACAGACCTAAGGTTGATTAATAATGAATTTTTGAATGGTTGTGCAAAGTCCTTCATTTTAGTGATGCTTAACAAATGTTAACCTGATAACTGAACTGAGGGAAGTTATGATTGAGACTGATTTTGGGAAAAAGGCTACCCAAAGAAGGAGACATGCATTTTTATTACCTGTGAATGGACTGAGTTAATGTGATATTTCACCCCACTTTCAGAGTTAAACTCCTTGCTGCAGATCAAACATCTGTATTTCCCAGCTTCAAATTCGCCCTGAAAAAGATACGAAACCAATGTTGGAATGAATAATTACAGCTACAACGTTTTCACTTATACAAGACATCAATTCTCTTACACCAATTAATACTTGAGTGAACATTTACGTATTATTTAAGAAAGGAAAAAACGAAGAGAAGAGAAAAATATGATTGTTGTATTAAAAGATTTATTTGAATATGTAGGAAGTTATCTCACTCGACACAGACCATAGAACAAATGTACCTTTGTGCAAAGTCCCAGGTGAGCTTTCAGTCCTGACACACTTGTGTATGTGCAGTCACAACCCTATAGGAAAAAAAAATGTTTTAAATTTTAATTACACCAAAACTAAAGCATTGTTTGTTTTTAAAGATGATGTATTGAAAGTACCTCTATAATATTATTATTTTCTTTGTCCTAGTAATACTTCTTACTTTTCCTTCCAGAAAAAAGTCACGAAATTATACAAAATAATTCTTTACCAACTAAAGAAAATACCAAAAAAGTTGTTTTTCAAGCTCCATGTTGGGTTTTATTTGATTGTCAGTTAATTTGTGGTTTGCTAAAGTTACATCAAGTATGAAATGTCGGTCTAAAATGTCCGTCACAAAGTTTTACAGGCACATTTTTCAGTTCTAACTCCCTCTCTATTCCTGAAATAAATAACCAACAGGTGGCTGTGATTTTATAGCCACATGTTTTGGAGGGATGGATGTAAGGGTGGTGGTATAGATGAATTTCGTTTCTCTTACCTGGTTAGGACATTGGACTTTCCTCTGTAGCTTCACTTCATTCTTCCACTTCCTCAGCACCTCTTGACTGAAGGCTGGGAGGCCTGGTCTGGCGTATTTCAACTGGAGAAGGCAACAAAATAATTGTAGGGATGAATGACTATAGACCCAATGTTCCTGTTTAAAAACCTTCATTTTTATCATCAGTTAAAGCAACACTGAAAAAGTTTCACTTTTGGTGAATTTTGGCGGCCCGTGGACAAAAGCGGTAGTGTTCTGCCTGAAGGAAGACTGCATTTCTCATGAGTAGCAGTAAAATCCTGATCTAATGGTCGCCTGCAGTTGGACTGAAGTACATTTCTGTTTCCAGTGTCTGTGTGAAGGATGAATAGCGATGAGGTGATGAACCTTATTGTGGTAAAACAATGTCAGATAATGATGTTGAAGATAATAAACGGGAGAAGGGACGTATGCCGTAAAGCAGTCAGCACATTTGTAGTTGTTTTGTGTGGCTTAATTCCTGTTAAAGCACGACGGAGGTGTCATTCAATGAGCTGTAAGTTGACGTATAATCACAAAAGTTATGAATTTTTTATGAAGATTTAAAAGTTACTTAGTGTTGCTTTAAATGTATAAAAAGTAAAAAAAAAAGAGAATAAAAAATGTTTCCTGCCTTCTCATCATCAGGCACCAGGTCTGACTGAAACTTTCTTTTGGGCCAGTCTTTTGGCAGTTCGTTGTTGGCGATCTCAGCCAGGTGGAAGTTGGCCACCTGTGCCGAGGCTCGCTGCACCCGGCCGCTGGGTGTCCGCTCTGGGTTAGCATCCATGTGAGCATTCAGGGCCTCGTCCTCTTCCGTTTTCTGGGGTATCTGAAAGGCAAGAGTAGAAGTTATGACAAGAATGGGAGATAAGCCGTAGGTTTCTTGCACGTGAATAAATAGTAATAGAAGTGACAAATTTACTTTAAATCTATGAAGTTAGGGACACGAATTAAACGTATAGCTTACAGGAGCATGCTCGGATTTCAGGTGATACTCTAGTCCGGCCTTGGATTTGTATGTTTTCCCACAGTGGGAGCAATTCAGCAGCAACTTCTCCAGCTCAGACTCTTCCTTCCCACACTTCTTCATGTGGTAAACATAGCCCATTATACTGGTGAAGGCAGCGGTGCAGCCCTTAAAAGAATACAACAGTGAGTCTTTTTATGGTCTTTTAAGACGACACTACAAGCTGATGTGGGTCTAACCTCTTTAGAGCATTTTAATTTGCCGAGTCTCTTCAGGATTTTACGCAGTTTGTCTTTAATGGTGCGGTCGTTCAGGTCTTTGGTGTCATCAGCCGACGGCTTTCAGGAAGAGTGAACAGGATCAATTAAATGCCACAATCCAGCATGCAGATATTATAGCAAATTTACAAAATAACACAAGACGTAACATAAAAAAAATAAAAAGATGTATAAAAATCTCGAAGGATAAAATTATATTAATAAAAAAAGCTTGAAGGAAATAACCAGACGTGCTGTTTTAAGGAGAAGCAAAAGCCTCGGCGCCACAAATCAGCGAATAATGTGATTATACTGCTGGAAAGTTCTAAGCAGACATAAAGAGGAAATAAATAATCTCACCAGATGGCTGTGGTCAGCCATGATGTGATATTTCATCCCTGTGGAGGATTTAAGCTGCTTCCCGCAGTGATGACACGTAAAAGGTTGCTGCAGATCCACATTTACATTTAATTGAGAACAAATTCTTGGCAACCACAAACAGACCGAACGTTTAGGGACAATTTAAGATTGAGGTGATGGCAATCATAGACATTAGACATCATAGGAGGAGTCTATTAATTTTATCTCTAATAAAGGCTTTTTGAATAATAGTTTTTACTTTTGAGTGATGCTAAACCCCATTTCCTCTCAACTTCTTGGTAGAACAAACTACATTTTACCATTAACTCTACAAACGTTGTGAGTCATTGGGCTGAGTAGAAATGCCCATCATCAGATTTTTATTTGTATAATCTTCCTGAAACCTCACTAATATGCTCTGATCTGTGTTGATCTAGCACATGACACCCCCATTAAAAGAAGAAGAACCTCAGGAGGCACAAACACTTTTTAGGGTGCTGAATGGATGCTCACCAGTCTGCAGTTCTCCATATGTTTTTTCAGCCCCTCCACAGTTTTCCTGCTTACACTTTTACATTTGGGACACGTGACTCTCCCTTTGGCCACAATGTGGAGCTGCCAGCGCTCCTCTTGGCTCCCTGGAGACGGCAGACAGCAATCGAGAACAATATCTAAATATCTTACCTAAAACCTTCATACTGTACATCTATTAAATGCAGAGTATGAACATTTCATATATATTTTAGATTATTTTGGAAAAAGAACATATTCTTAACCTCTAAGGTATTTTTAATTTTTATTTTTTTTACCAAACTTTATGATTAAATCTATTTTTCAAACTGGATAAGGACTCCAGTTTAAACTGATGAGAGGTGAAAAGGACATTTTGTTTTGTTAATGGTATATAAGACCAAATAAAATGACAACCATTTTTATTAAGTATTCACAGACACTGATCTCACCTGGAGGGTAGGTTGGAGGTTCCTTCTTGATTGGAAAGATAACAGTTTTTTGATCATCACTCATTTGGACTGGTGAGCTCCGACCAACACTGACTGCATCTAAACATCAAGAAGAAAGAATTGTCTTCATTAATACATCATATTTATTATTTTAAAGCTAAATTCAAATTATGATTTTCTGAATAAATACAATACAATAAAATAATTATTATTTCCAACCTGTTGGACCAGATGGTAATGAACAGGAAATGGTGCCCTCTGGTGGTGGAAGGAAGTTATTCACAGCACAGTTTGCATCCACTTCTGCTCTTTGGACTTTTTTCATGTTGAAGTCTTTAAAGTAAAATGGTAAAAAATAGTAGAAAGAAACAAATTATCTTTTGTATTTAGAATCATAGTGAATCATTTTAGGCTATTTTCATTTGTCCGACTACCAGGTCTCCAAATGTTTCCTCGCTCCCGGTTTGAGTCGTTCCAGGCTCGTTCATCCTGACTTTGGCCTGTTTCCCATCTTTGCTGTGGTCCTGTAGAGGCTCTGTCTCCTCCCGTAGCCCTGCCACCTTTCCAGGCCTGATCCTGGCTCTGAGGTCCACCCTCTCCCCATCCTTGCTCTGGGCCTTGCTCCTGGCTCGTCATCCAAGTCTCCTCTGGGTCAGGATGGGGTCTATCAATGCCAGGCATCCACATGTGCTCATGAATTGAGCGTTTCGTCGTGTCTTCACTGGAGCTCCACATCTGGTCCGGGGGATCTTCTCTGCCTTGCCAGGCTTCAGTACCTTGCTCCCTTGAGTTCCAGGTCTGCTCATCAGACTGGTGTTGCTCCCGGCTCGCCTCTGGTCCATCAGACCAAACACCCTTCCTCACCTGTGTTGGAGACATGTTGATTGACTGTTCGTCTGAGCCATTGGGTGTGCCGCCTGACAGCATCACAGAGCTGCTGGTGGTCGGATAATCCACAGGTCCCAAGGAAACATTCTGAAGGTCCTCATACCTGTCATAAAAACAAAAGATATATACTACAGAGCTGTCACAATGTAACTTCTCCTCATTTCTTTAGTTAAACCTGTAAATAATTATGACAAAAAATAAAACAATAATAGACAATGAGCTAAAAGATGGGCCCTGGAGATATGACTTTCAAGCATTGCTTCACTTTTTACATCTTTTAAGGTCAAAAGTGATGTGTTGATTTCTTAGATCTCAGTAACTAAATTAAGAGTATGACCAAAAAAAAAAAAAAAAAAGCAGCTGATTTCTCAAAGATTTTCCAATTCATCTCAAAACTCCCTGAAAAAAAAATACAGACCACTTACAAGAAGGTCTAGCTCCCTAAAAGTGAATCATAATAAAAATTTTCCACAGCTTTTGCTGCTTTACTTTTTTTTTCTTTTACTGCTGTTGGATGGTAAACATTTATATCCGTGTTTCTTTCATATATGCATATAATAAATATAGTCATGTTTCTTTTAATACTAGAAGTGTTTGCATATAATAAGAGTTATAACTTTTCTGATAAGGCCTGCTGGATCCAGGTGGCCATGGGAAGCGGCTATAAATCAGTTCCCAGCAGATAGAACCAAGCTAAAAAGATGCGA
>JAVLVB010000407.1:411539-461362 GCA_032876305.1 Orestias chungarensis | reverse complement strand
TATAGGCGACAGTCAAGAAACACAAAATAGGTGTACAATCATTACAATGGACTTTAAAATACTTGAAAGCAATGATATAGATCACAAGTGACAGCAAAGCAGGAGTTTATATAGGCAGCAGTTAAGAGTCAAGCTGGCAGCTATCAGCAACCAGCAGGAGCAGAATCACTGGTGAGAGACTAACTAACGGGCAGGAATGAGAGAGGCTGTCAGCCGAGAAGCAGCATGAATCATGGTAAAAACTGAAAGGCAGGAAACCAAAAAAATAATCAGAAAAACAGCATATTATCTGTTGGTCTAGCTAGACAGTGCTGTGGCTGCATAGCTTCAATCTGCAGGTTTCAACTTGTCCACAGTGCTGTAATGAGACTCTGTGCTCTCTTGGTTGATATTTCTCTTTGTCTATAAGACTGAGAGGAACTTTCAAACCGGAGAGGATAATAATTATAACGTGGGAAAGATAATTCAGTCTATCAACAAACTGAGTCTTCTACTACATAGACATGGTTCTGTGTACTTTAAAGCAATAAGGAAAAACTGTGTTTTATCATTCTAGGTTTCAAGGAAACTTACATGTGTAATAGGTTTTACTGAAAAACAGCAAATTTATTTAGTTATATTTTAGAAAAGAATGTAAAAAGCCTTTATACATTCCACACCATGCTTGATACAGACAAGTATAAACTTGCACTATGAAAATAAAATTGAAGGTGATAAAAGATGTCAGTGTACACAGTTAAGAACTTAATAAAAAAACAGCGGCCACAAAATGAAAGTTAGTTAAAATATATTCACTTATATATTTAAATAGTAATGGGAAAATAACTTATGTTGTATTATAATGTTAAAATATTACATATTATAAGTAAAGTATTATTCAGGTAAGATAAGATTCAATAATAACAGCCAGGACTTTTTATAACTGTTTGAGATTATTTAGATAGGTACTTGATGCAATGCTTTTTTTCTGTTATGAGCACAAATATGAGTTTAATAGCCTACTTCATTTATCTGTAGCATTGGGATGAAAATTCTTTGTCATCTTGTCTGGAAAAACAAACTGGTCATTGTTAAAAAGATGAAGGATTGTTGCCAAACTGAGGTAGACTCATGTGAAGAATGTGACTACCTCATGGTTTTCTGTCCAACTGCATCACGTGTTGGAATTGACATTAATGAGGCTCTCAGCTAAATTTCAGGCGAGGTAAAGTTTAATCTTTCTGATTCATTACCTGAAGTTAACTAAGTTAAGCACCATGATATACCACATACACATAAGGAATAGCAGTACTTTCTACAGTTAAAGAAAAGAGAAACTTAATTGGAGTAGTTGCTACATTAGTGGCTTAATTTAGGAGAGAAATAACAGATGAGCTTTTGGCCAGTTTTCAAGCGGATAGGAAGAAAAATTGCACACACAGTAGAAATTCAAGCAGTAACTTTGTTTAGACAGGCTTAAACACTAAAAGGCAGAAACAAGTGTATTATCTATCAGAGAACATCACCTTGTTGGTAGCTTTAGGTCAACTGATGTCCCACACCCAATTCAACAAGGTGTTACAGTTAAGCAGAAACAGAACAACAGACCAGATGTGGCTTCATTGAACACACACAACAGTGAGAGAATATAAAGTTAAAAGTCTAAATCAAGCGAAGTGAGAAGATGTGGCTCCTTTATCCTCCAATTTACGGTATCATTTGTATCATTTACCACAAACCCTTTCCTGGTTCACATGAAAAGTATAACGTGAAGGTGGGTGGATCCTCTATCCAATCTTTCACACTGAGCACTTTTTAGATTTCAACTCGTACATGTCATGATCCATGTTGTATTTTGTTGTTTGTATTGCTTTTGTTATGATTCTTAGGCTAATCCTGGTTGTAATTACTTGTTGTTTTCTTAAGTGTACCATTTAGTTCCATCTTGCTTATTGCTTTCTTTTGTTTATCTAGTGTTTCTGCTTCATGTTAATTTCGTTTTGCTCTCTCAGCCTCCACTCCCCTCATGTTTCCCTTGCTCCTCTTTCTCTTTGTCCCTCAGCCAGACTCCTTGTATTTGTTCCTAGTTGCATCTCTTTAGCAATCAGGTTTTCCTCTGTTTCACTACTCACTCTCCCTGTATATATACCCATTTCATTCATCCACTACCATAAGTTCATCTGTTGTCTTCCTCACCTTTCTTATTACTCATTCCTCGTGTAAACTGCAATTTCTTCCTAGTTCCTCGTGGTACTCTCCTTGGTTTCCTTTCGTTCTCAGTATCTCTGTCCCTTCATCCTTCCTCTGCCTCGAACCACCTCTGTCCCTATACTCAGTCATTATTTGAGGCTCAATTCATCTATTTTACAGTCTGCTTACAATAAACTACTCATCTCATCTTCATACCATCTCCACCTCTGCATTTGGTTACAGTAAACATGTTTATGCTGACAGGTCAGTGTGTTCAAAGCAGTAAACATTGCATCTGGATGCCTAGCGTTAATCAGTTAGAGAGACTCCTAATTGGGGCCGGCAGAGTGTATTTTGAGCTTCCTAATTAGTTAGATTCTATAGGGTATTGCCATAATGAGACACTCACGCTCCTCAGAGAACAAGTGTTAGTAACGTAACGTTAGTTTAAGAAGCATTTAGAAGCCTAATACTTGATAACAATAAATTCCATCTGGTTCTCACTTTTTTACCAGCATCTAAAAACCAAGGACCTCTCTTTCAGACGTCAAAAAAGCTACCTTTGTAGTGATGCACCACACCTTCAACCAACGCCATGTTGTCGCTGACAGCAAAAGACTAGTGCAGAAACAGAACATCCTCCTGTTATTGATTGATGCATTATGGTCACATGTGTCTTTTGTATTCTCCATTTTAGACCGCCAGCTGAAGATACATCATCAACAGTAAGTTATTAAATAATGTTTCATCTTTCTTTACAGGAATATAGTTGATTCTAGCTTTTGATAGTATCAGCATTTGCTTTTAGATATTTATATTGAAGCTTGTAATGTTCAACTCTAAATGGTCTCTTTTTTAGTTATTGCCTCTGTTTGATTGCTTGATGCTGAATTTACCTTCTATTAAATGTATTAAAAATATGAAAGTTGTAAATTAATTTTTAAGAAAAACTAAATGGCATCAAACTATGGGTTGTGTTGTGTTTTTTTCTTTTAGGGTTTAGGATTCATCTCCTCATCTTTTCACTTATAGTTATTTTGTTGCTAATGTGCATCATCATTCCTGCTACTTAAATTTAACAAGAAATCTCAACTGAAAGGAATAAATCAACAAAATCCCTGGTCGAAGCCAAATTTTCAACAAAACCCCCCCCAAAAAAACCCAAGCAAAACAGCTTAGTAATGTTTTTAAAAGTTCCTCTTGTCCACTGTCTGAAAGAAACCCAAAGTAATGTACATAATAATCCTATGCTGTGTAAAATTTTGTTATGATGTTCATTTAGAAATAAGCTGTAATGCTCGTCATTCTTTCCTTCTATTTTTTATGTTTTTTTCCCAATTTTATACTTCTAATCTTTAATAGTGAAGAAAAGAAAGACGTCTGGATTTTTGCCCTCCATTTTATGACCAAACAATGCTGCAGGAAATGAAACCCACTTCTGAAAACTAGCAGGGAAAGAGGAAAGGAGATCTGTGTTTCTGATTTGGATCGTCTGTGATTCCGTGTTAAAGGCTGTGACAAAAGATGTTCCAAAGAAAATTTTAGTGAAAACCAGCTGAAAAGACAATTTTCCATTTTGGAAGAAACAATATTGTTTTTTTAATCTACTATAAACAATTTGCTTGAAGCATAAGTCAATGTAATCAGTAAAAAGGGAATTAAGTTCATGTCTCTAAACACACGGCTATAGAAACATGTGAAGCCTGAAGCCTTCAATTTACTTATAAATAGATTTGAATTATTAACTATCTAAGATTAGTAAGGATAAATTGAGGAAAGCTTTAAAAATGAACTGATATGGGAAAAGGCTCCTGGTCCTTTTGTCATACCCTAGAAATGTGATTGTAAAACTTTTGACAAGTTTGTTCATCGAGATCTTGAAAAGTTAAAAGATGCCTGCGAAATTTAGAAAAAATGATTTGGTGTTGATCTTTAAGAAAAAGGGCGATATACAAAACTGTGGCATCTACAGGGTAATAAAACCTTTGAGTCACACAATGATGCTGTGGAAAGATTAGTGGAAGCTCGGTTTAGGTCACCTTAGATCTCCCTTTGGATGCTGTCCAGGCACATCCCACTGCGAGGACACCCGAGAAAAGACCCAGACTGAGCAACTATGTATCCCTTCTGGCCTGGGAAGTCAATGAAAGGATGGAGGTACATTGACGTCTTTTTTCATAATATGTTTTGAATCAAAACAACAAAGCAACAAAGTGAATTTAACTGTCTTTTATGTGTAATTTATAGAATAAAATGTATGGGTTTTATTTGCATACATATCAAAATGCAATTTTTTGGTATTTGTGCAATATATACATAAAAACATCTACAATTACAAGCTTTTTTTAGCATATCGTTTATGACTTCAAATTTACATGTATGGAGTAAGATGACAGAAAAGTTCTTCTAAAGTACCTGTAATCTTTTCAAAATCAGGAATTTTGTGCATTTGTATTTTTTTCATGCTAATTATTAGTTAAAAACGGCCTATCCAAACTCTGATAACCAGAATGATATTGATATATTTAACCACCCCGTTGTTTACTTCCATGACGCCACTGAGGTTCATTTAATTTTGCTTCCAGCTTCTGCTCCACAATCTAAGCACTGCTCTGCTCACCATTTGTTAACGGCTCTGCATGAACCAGACAGGATCTGTTAGAGAGTGATTAGCGAACACTGTGGGGCGAAGCACTGGGTCACACCTCTGGCCTTAAAAGGCAAAGCAGAATACCAGCAGCAGAAGCCCAAACTAAAAATATCTCAGGCTCTGAAACCAAGCATGAATGCAACAGCACCCAGGTGTAAAGTTTCCAAGGTGGTGGTCGGACTTTTCCATCAAACATTTGGAAAAATTTTTTATATTAAAAGACAGGTATTATCATTTTGAAAACAGTGTGGTCACATGACTGCTGCGGCAACACCAGCTGGTGGGGTAAAGTTACCTCAGTGCTCATCCCAGCAGTCCCTTTGGTCAGTCTAATTCTGTCTGAGCTGGGTGAGTGGAATGGGGGTGGGGGGTGCTGGTAGGCGGAGGATCGGCTCTCTCTGCACTCCCAGGCCCAACCTGCCAAAGGGCAAACACTGTCTAAACTTGGTCTCTGTCACTCTGCCTCTACAGCATTTTCCACTTGGGTAGCTTTCAGGACCAATGCTTGGAAATATTTGGATCGAGGAGGAATTTCTACCAACCCGATAGGAGAAAAAAATAAGTTTTAATTCACAAAGAAGAGTTTTTCCACAATGCACTGCCCAGTAGGATTAAATTGTTTACACCAGTGAGGAAAATCCTGATGTTTTGTCTTCATGGAAACATAATCTGCACAAAGGATTGCCTTGTGGGAACGATTTCAGCATTGGAACTATGACAGAAACAGCTGATGGTAAAGTTTCATCGCAGTTATGGTGTTTTTCTTTCTGTTTTAAATATTTAAACCTGTTGTGTACATATAAAACTCTTCAAGTTATAATGTATCTAAAAATAAACAGCTACCAGATGTAAACTCTTTTAATGAAATTTCTGGATCCCAGTGACATCTTTGCTGCAGTTAAGCCTCAGTCAGCATCAACAGAGTATGCTTTTGCCTATGACCATGTCACCTGATGCTTTTTCTTATTTTACCTGACTGATGGCTGGCTTTGCTTTGCAAATTGTATCTGATTATCAGCTTAATGATTTAATCTATTTCAGGAACTACAATTTGTCTTAACATGCTGTTGTATGTCACTTTCTTAGTTGAAAATAGTGTTGTAATTTTAAATTTATAACACATTACTTACTTTTTTGATATATCAATACAATGCAGAATAAAAGTAAATTTCCATTAGCATGTTTTCAAAATGGAAAATTGCTAAGAAAATGATAGCTAAAGCTTCCTTTCTGCTGAATGGTAGGTCAGTGGTTGATTTCAGTTTTCTATGTTATGGGTTCGAGTGTTAAGGAGAGCTACCACTAGTTGGACTCTGCCTAGTCTGAAATGGTTAAATCCAAACTTCTAACATTGTATCTAACTTGTTTGATAACAACAGTAATGCACTAGTCGTTGTTTTCATATCTGCCATGCTGAGTTGTGTGACAGTAGTAGTTCAGCCTAATTTATACCGTAGAGTCGTTCTCTGGAGCCCCAACTGGAATGATGTGGTACGAGTCAGATCCATGGACAAATTTTACAATCGAAACAGAAACATACAACCGCACAGACCAAATGAAATGTCTGTAGAACAGCTCTGGGAATGTGAAGTAGCTGAGTTCAGATGTGAACCTTAACTTGCCCATATCTGAGCTCTACTAAGACGTTAATTAGAACTCTGGGCTTTATCTAAGAGGACAACATTCAGCTTTTCAATGGCTTGTTAAAGCTGGTAAAGAGTGTCAACCCAGGTGTGATGTGAGGAATGGGGAAAGTTTTGTGATGTTGAAGGCCTGTTTCTCTTCCAAAGGAGAGAAGGAGAGAGAAAATATCAAATTTAATTGTCTTTTAGGCATAAATATGGGTCATATTTACTGTAATATTGTATTTTCACAGAACAGTATGTGAGTCTATTTACATATGAAACAATAATGATGACTGACTTACTGGGAACTACATCATACACATAAGAGTTTCTCCACTGGTTTGGGCCAGTCACATGACTTCAGTGGACATGTGGGAACATATCTATAACTTGGCAGCAAAATTCCTGAATAAAAACTTTGAAACACCTGATCATCACCTCAAACTGGTTCAACCTCCCAAGTATTCTGCAGGAAGTGGTTAATCATACAAACAAGCAATGAAATCAGAATCTGTCAATTAAAGGAGAATATTTTTTAAGGCAATCTAAGCTATGGAGTACCTTGTGTTAAATTCCTTTGTTCGCATGAATAATTCAGATTTTTCACTTGTAGAAACATGTTTTTTGATTGTTTTGGTGAAAATAATCAGATAAATAATATTAAGAGGGGAGGACTCCAGGTTTAACGAGTCAAAAATGAATTCATAACATAAAGACGGCTCATTTTGACATTTCAATTATTTGTTGTTTTTATACTGGCTCAGTAAATTAACTAAAGTGCAATTCCCGGGTTCCCTGGCTAGCCACAAAACGTAGTAGGAGTTAGGTAGAAAACATGGCAGCAAACCCTTATCAAACTTTGCTCCTAAACAAACTTTAACCTAAATGATTAAAAAACAAAAAACGTAGCATCTCCTTTGGCAAAAATGTGAAGGGGACCGCTAAATGTTTTATTCATGCCACTGATGAGATAGAAGTTGTTCCATGTGGGGATCATAATGTGAAATCAGGCAAGCAAACAGAAAATAAATAAATAAAAGGGCCTCCTCCAGTAATAGGTCTGTTGAGGTAAAAGATTGGTCGGGTGGTCAAGAGTGAGCATCGTCCAGACAAGGTATTAAGACTGGAGAGCAGGCAGGCAGGTTAGCCGCTGTAAGCATGGGAAGCTGCACACTGCAGTAGCAAGAGAATAAATATTTCCTTGGGTGCATCTTGAGAGCACAAGGGCAATGTAAGCTAAACATCGGAGACAAGTTGACTTGATACAAAAAATAACACAGGAGATCTCAAGAGAGGCTCTACTGTCTCTAATGTACCAGCTACTGTCCTTGTTCTTTAGCCAGTGAGGACAGAATGCGCTGGAGGTCCTTATATTCACCAGGTTACCTGATGTGACCATATTGGCTCCCAGTAAAGATCTCACACACCATGCATCAAAATCCTAACATAAATTTTAATTTTGCACTGAACACCTCCTGCAGTTATTTTGACTTAATGAGGTTAAAAATGTTCCTGGTTTTTGGGACCGTTACACTTTGCTAAGTGATAAAAAAAAGAAAGAAATCTAAACTAACTGTTGGTTTAAGTATAAAAATTATATACTATACCCTTTTTTAAGAGTTTTTATTTCATACAAGTTGGTAAGTAACAGTATTAGAGTTGATTTAGTTGTAGTATCCAACTACTCACTAATTTTATCTTGGTGGTGAACCACAGAAAGATGGAGACGTGTCATCCATGAATATTTGGATTGATGCGCGGATGATAGAACAAACCTTTTAAAGCAGGTTTTAGAAACTGGTTGTCATACATGCATATATAATATGTTTATATAGTTAAGAAGTTGGATGAAAACCAAAACACTGACTCAATTTTCAGGAGGGCTTTTTTCTAAAAGTTAAGTAAGACCAATTAGAGAGAGATTTTCACTAATTGCTTCAGACGCCTCATGGTGCCAAATAGAGGCTTACATGATGTCAGTTAAAACAGTTTCTTTAGAGGCATGAGACGGACAGATCAGACATTTAAAATGTCCACAGCAGGAAATGAGTTTCACCCCCAAAACTCAGGTGAATTATAATGTTCTGCTCAATTTTTTAGAGAACTATCAGGATCTTTAAAACACTAAACTCTATATGACAATACCATAACTAATCATTGTGCTAATCAAATTCAACCAAGCCTGAGACTTATTGAGTTCCACATAGAAGTGAGAAGCCTGTTCTGTGAGTATAAATGTGTAGAAAAGATTTAAGCTCTAGTTTTAGAGCATAAGTATAGCATTTGATGTATACAAAAGCCTTGTGACTCCTGGTCAACTACTCATAGTTCAATTAAACTCTTATACCAACAGCAGAAAAGCGTCACTTGACTGTTTGGATTTCGTAAACTTGTAGATATTCTTGATTTGATGTTCGTGATATGATCGTTTTTTAGCGTCGTTCTGTTTTTTGTCCTCAGCACGATCATCAGTGACAACCACGATGGTCATTGACAGCAAGGCAGGAGAATCTGGCATGTCCAAGAAAACCTTCAAAGATGACGTCTACTCTACTTTTAGCTCCCCGCTCGCCTGGATCCTGGTGCTGGCGCTAATCATCACATGGACATGCGTGTTTATCATTATGTTTGATGTGGCAGACTATAAGACCATTGCAGGTAAAAAAAAGATTTGGTCAACTACCAGGAGTAATGAAGCTAAATGTATTGGTTATTTTTTAGCAGCTTAGTGCTACTTTACCAACTTGATGCACTAGAAAAACACAATTAGCCAAATATTTCTTAGTCATTCATACATTTTGGATTTGGTAATTGAATTCACCATCTTTGGTCATAAAATCACAAAATTGTAGGATTTTCAAGGTTGAGTTATTTTTCTCTAACAAAGGTTTACATTTTGATTTCATCTTGGTTTAGTAAGTAATCATTAAGACATATGTGGCTTGTTTTACTACCCTTCACGTTAGAACCCTTATACAAATAATTCATTAACAAATTTGTTAGTTATGAGCATTTATGTGGCCGAACTGATGTTTAAATGTATTTAAAATGTTTTATTTTTTTTAGGTTTTTATTGGATGTGATTTTAGAGAATCTTTAACTATTACTAACTTCAAGGAGGAAGGAGGCACACTAGTTTTGACATATCACAGGTTTAGACTATGTAGTAGACTATGGAGTGTCCTAATGTTGATTGAGTCAATACAATAGTCAAACACTGCAAAAATTGTATATGTAAAACAATCTAATCCAAAAATCCAGAGTTTTAAACAAAACTACAAAACAGGTGATGGAAAAAATATTAGCTGAATATTGGATGGCAAGCTGAAAGAACTGGCAAAGAGTGAATATTACAGTAAGGTGTGAAGAGAAGGAGGATGATTTTACCAAAGAAACACAGAAACCTGGTAAAAGCTGTCAACAGTTTTGAATGTAATGTTTTGAACTAGACCTTAAGAAATTCAATTATTGTTTTTCCAATTGTAAAATAAATTTGGGAAAAAATAATTTTTTATTTACCTTTTATCATTCAGGTTGCAAATGGAGCGACATGAAAATCTCCCTTCATCCATCTATCTAACAGAAAGCCTCACAACAAACTGCTGTTGCTTAGTTCATTTTCTTTCATGCTAATTTCATGCTGACAATGCAATGCTAAAAAATAACGCACACATCCATTATAATGTGTGTGAAGGGTTAAATAATCATTTGATTGTTTCACAGAATTGCATGTATAAAATCTGACCTTCATGTTTCCTTTCCTTTCCTTTTCTTTCCTTTCCTTTTCTTTTCTTTTCTGTTCTTTTCTTTTCTTTTCTTTTCTTTCCTTTCCTTTTCTTTTCTTTTCTGTTCTTTTCTTTTCTTTTCCTTCGTTTCCTTTCCACTCCTTCTTCTCATCGCCTTTTCTTTATCACTAAAAGACTATTTGTAATTACCACTGTTTCTCATCCAACCAGATCGCCCCCCTTCTGGCATCAGGAAGGTTTTAAAAGATTCAGGGCGCAGAGGCAAGACATGTCACCTGCAACTAACTCCTCACATCACCAATGCTTCATCTAAAACTACTAATGGCTTCAAATAACAGCAAAATAAAGCTTCTGAAAACTCTTAAAAGACCATAAATTTAAAGCGAAATTCTGGATGTTTACAGTGTTTGAATGACTGCAGTATTTTCTGGTCTTTGTAGTTTTTTTTTATTCCAGTTTTTTCCTGGTTCAAATATTTACGAAACCCAACAATGTTTTATGATTGATCTTCAACAGTAAATTATGGGTTTTTTAAATAATTGAACACCAGATAGGCTTGATTCCAGTTGTATAATTATAGTGAAGATGTTGGCTGAGGATCTAAAGAACTTCTGAAATGCTTTTTAGTGCAGCATTATGTTGAAACACATTTAGGTGGTTAAACTGAAAGATGGGTTACGTTTCAAAATCTATGAATGAAACGAAAGTTCCCTGCCGGCCACTTTCAGTTTAACCCCTTTAAAGGAATTCAGGGAGTTTTTCAGAAAACATTGTTGTTGAGAAATTCTCACCGAATTCGAAATTATACTAATCTAAACCTCAATGTTCTTTGTGATTTTTGCAACTTTCACTTCTGTACTCCAACAGGAGATCTCAGCAAGTTCAGTTCAGACCCAGTGAAGGTGATGAATGACGCTGTGGACGAATCAACAAACTTAATTAGTGGCATATTTAATTTCGCTGCAAGCCTCATTGCTCCAGAAGAAGAGGAAGGTACGCCAAGATTTTACAGACGCATACAAATAATAAAAACTAATAATAATAAGTCCTCCTAATATGCATATTTGAAACAAGAAATGAAAGTTTATTTTGCGATCCAACTTAGAATGTATTCACTGGCCTGTGTTTCGTCTCCCCTTGCAGGAACGCTTTATGCAGTGAGGAAAAAAGGTTTGTAAGCATGCAGATTTATTGTGTTTTTCCAGAATCACTGCAATACAGAAAAAGAAAACAAAATGCACAAAATATAAAAGAAATGAATCCTACTAAGGGGAAAATACTTTGTATTATATATTTCAATCTATTCTTTTGATAAACCTAGTAAACATCTCATGAGAACAAACTAGTAACATTGCTATTAAACAAATACTATGTCAATAAAAAGACTTAAGCTAAAGATTGGTTTATGCTTGCTATGCTTATATAATTAATTGAACAGCGGGTATATAATTTTTGCTAAAATGGCCACACTTAACCAGAATCTTGGCCTGTTTCACAGAGGATGGAAACTGATCTGATATAAACATATAATAGCTTTTTACATCTAAGCCTCATTTATTCATGGACCATCTCAAAGAGTCAAGCTGGTTGGAGGAGGAGGAGGAAGTTCAGGTCAAGAGTAAGAAACCCAAAGATATTTAAGTTTTGGCCCTCTGTGGGCGATGTTTGGATTCTGGCTGTTGAGCCCGGCCCTGCAAATAACAACCAACTAATGTACATGAAAAAAAACAGTAAAATTATTTCTAACTAGTCGTTTAATAACTATCTCTAAAAGTCTTTTTTTTTCTAAACCTTAATTATAAGGTTTAGATTGGAATTTGTGGAAGAGTTTATGTTTGCCTCTTTAATCCAGGTCAATAAATGCTTGTTATTTGAAATGTTTGTATTTGCTTACTGTGCAGGAGAATTTCTACCAGCGAGAAGTAAAGGTATGTACCTATTCTTTTTTGTGTGGATGCATTTCAAAATAGTTGTTTTTTATTTTTTTGGGGGTGTAAACAACACAGAGAGTTAGAATGGTCACATGCGAAGCAACAGCACAGCTTACATTTACTGCCTGAACTTTGTCACAGGCGCGCAGTCGTAGCAGAAACCCCTTTAATGTCTTTGTAAATGAAAGATATATTTAAAACTAGAAGCAGAATGGATCATCTACAAAGAGAAAATTTCAAGTATGGCTGCAGTAACCTTTCTGTCCACTTTGGAGACGACAGAGATAACAAAAAACCCCTGCTGAAGCTATCTTCTGATGAATGTTGATCTGGAAAGAAAACATGAAAAGAGTGGTCAGAAAAATCCACTAGAGCGTAAAATACGGTAGAGGAAGAATGTTTTCTAAAACTGAATGATAAAAGAGCTTTAAGCTCTAAATTATTCAGAATACTTAATATTTTAAGGCATTGGTGCATAGAATGGATGTGGTGCCAACAACACTATAAAGTGTAAGCTATGATTAGTTTCTAAAAATATTAAAACATCTATAAAGAAATTACTTGAAGATAAAAACTTCTTAGTAAATCGCCTGAAAGAACTGTGGAATTATATTGTGTAACAAAAATATAAAAAGTTTTTATAATCAAAATTTTGTTGGTTTTAAAAACCTTTTCTCCAAATTCTTATGCACGGTTTACAGCATTGTTTTGTTTTAAAGATATATCAGTGAAATACCGCGATATATTTTTGTTTTAATATCTCCATTACAAAAAAAAAATGTCCAGCTGCATTTTCATGGAAAAACTATAATTGACCACACATGCTATTGCAGTTATAGAAATGCAAGTTCAGACAAAACTAGAAAAGACTGAAGAAGCAGCATCAGAAGATGAGGAGGAAGAGGCAGATGAAGACGAAGAAGAAGGAATGGAGGAGGAGGAGGCTGAAGAGGATGAAGATGAAACAGAGGAGGAGGAGGAAGAGGAGTATGATGAAGAAGAGGAGGAAGAAGAAACAGAGGAGGAGTACGATGAAGAAGTAGACTACTATGAGGAGGAGAAGGAGTATGATGAGGAATCAGACTACTATGAGGAGGAGGAGGAGTATGATGAGGAAGCAGACTACTATGAGGAGGAGGAGGAGTATGATGAGGAAGAAGACTACTATGAGGAAGGGGAGGAGGAGTATGAGGAAGAATATGAGGAGGAAGAAGAGTTAGCTGATGGTGAGGAGGAAAAAGAAGAAGAGGGAGAGGCTGAGGAAGAGGAGGCAGTAAGCACTGAAAAAACGGAAGAAGAGGAAGGGGAGGAGGAGGAACCTGAGGAGGAAACTGAGGAAGAGGAGGTAACTGAACTCATCCATGAAGAAGAAGAAGAAGGGGAGGAGTATGAGGATGAAGGGGAGGATAACCATGAGAAAACTGAGATGGTTGAACAAGAAGAAGATGAAGAGGGGATGGAGCTGAAAAAAGCCATTCAAGAGGAGGAGGACGAAAAGGAGGAGGGAGGAGTCAAAGAGGAGGAGGAGGAAATAGAAAAAGAACTTGAAGAGACAGAAGAATTTGAAAAAGACGCAGAAGAAGAAGAGAAGGTAATCAAGGCTGAACTTGATGAAGCTGAGGAACCTGAAGAGGAGGGTGAGGAACAAGAGGAAGCTGAAGCAGCTACAGATGAAGACAAAGAGGAGGAAGATGATGAAGCTCCTCTATCAGCTGCTGCCGAGCCTGAGGATGAGGATGATATAGAAGAGGAAGAAGATGAAGAGGTGGAAAAAGAAGATGAGGATGAAGAAAAAATGAAGGAAGATCCTGGTGCTGATGAAGAAGAGGAGGTCTCTGAGGAAACTGTGGTCTCTGATGAAGAGGAGGAGGCCTCTGATGACTCTCCTGAACCCATTTCCACCTCAGAGAATGAAGAGGCGGCCCTGTCTCCTGATTCAGATTCTGATGTTCCTGTTGACGTCAAGGACAGTGACGAAGACGTAACACAGCCTGACGACGATGATGGCAAAGACGAAGATCAAGAAGGTGATTCCAGCGATGACGTGTTTGTCGATTCCTCAGACAGCGAATCAGAACTTCTTCAAAGCGAGGAAGATGATGAAGATGATAGATTGGCTGTAACATCAGACAGTGACGATGTCATCTTAGAGGACACTGAGGATGACTTGGATCTTGATCTTCTTCCCAAAGCTGTTTATAGTGATGATGAAAACTATCTTAAAATAACAGTCGAGGAAGATGTTTACCCTCTACCTCCTATTGATGATGATGATGATAATAATGATGATGAATACATAAATGTTTATGAGGATACTAATGAGGAAGATGAAGATACTGGAGATGATCTGGACCAATTAGACGACATATCCGTGGCTTCCTCTGAACAGTTTGCTGATGATGAAGATGAAGGTAAAGATGATGACTATGATAAGGACGTCTTCTTCGACCTCGAGGTTGAAGAAGACGTGGAAGATCTTAAATCTCTTGAGGAGGAAGATGATGAAAAAGCCGTAGAAGAGGAGGAGGAAGAGGCAGATGTCCTTTTGGTCAGCTCAGACAGTGGAGTGTTGGGTGATGAAGATGATGATGATGATGATGACAGTGCTCTTAGTTTCGACGAAGAATCCCTGAGTGACGACACAGCTGATGAAGACGGAACAGAGGAAGAGGAAGATTTTGGGACCAGCTCAGCCGAGATCAGCTTGGATGAAGAGGAGGAGAAAGAAATGATAGAAACGCTTGTAGGTACTGAGGAAGACATAGATGAAGCAACGGAACCTTTAGATGATGAGGAAGAAGATGAGGACGAGGAAGATGATGACGGACTTGATGACATCTTGCTGTCAGGTATGGTTAAGCCTTTAATTGTTGCAAACAACAACGTAAGATTAAGTTACTAACTAATTATTTGTCATATTTGTTTAATTTTATGTTTTATTTTTATTATTCTTAAAAAATATTTAATTTTTTTTTGGATCTTTATAAGTTTAATGAGACAGTTCTCTTCTCAGATTACGGTCTGTGTCAACATCTATTTACTTATAAAGCACCTCCAAAATATGAGCTGAAATACTGTGTAGGATAACAGTAAAACAAGCAATGACAAATGTTAAGGTAAACAAAATAAAATATGTAAATTCATTAAACTATAAACTTACTGATATATTGACAAGCTTTGATTGAATGGCATGGAGGTAAAGAGAGTCTAAGCCCCTTAAAATCCTTTTAACTGATCTGATTTGAACTAATCAAGCAATAAAATTCTTACTCAAACTATAGATGTTTAAAATTAAAGAAACTACTAAGAAATTAAAACAGAAGCCAGTGAGGCTACATGCATAGATATTATCTAGAGACCAAATTTAATGTTACCAATGGTACCAGCCACTTTTCGAAGGTGAAAAACTGAATCCAATAATGAATATTTAGACACTCACTTAAATAAAACGATAAATAACCAACCACCTGTGGTTTTAATGTGTAAGCAGCCAATTAAAAGGTGTGTGTACTATGCAAAATCAACTTTTGGAGGTTTACAACATGTAAAGCTAACACTAACCCTTATCGACAACACCATTTAACTCATTTGTGCAGCATGGTTGAGTAAACTTTGAATCAGAGTTAGCAACCGTTCAGGATGCCCAAGCTTTTATCCCATAGCTTCCACCCCATCCTCCAACTTGCATCCCCCCAGCTCCACAAGACTAGTGGCAGCAATTGGCAAACACCTTTAATATTTTCCAATATCAAATGAAGAAACACCTTTGTACTCATCAATGAAAGACACGGAGAAGCAGGTTTGTGACAATTAGCTGAAGGGAGGAATGTCTGATAAACTGTAGGAGCTTCTTAAAGAGGCATTTCAATTTCAAGACGTCAGATATGGCTATAATGCAAAGTCAATTTCTTTAATAATCTTTTTCATAACCACTGAGAAAAACATTGTTACTTGGTTTTGTTATGAGATGACTCTTTTTGCTGCAGCCGAGTAAAATGTATTTTAACTATTACATTTGAAGTAGACCCCAGCATTTTACCGTTTTTAGATTTCAATGACTGATGTACCCTGTATGTATGTGAAGCCACCATTGCAGCAGCGGTCACTGGCCAGGAGGAGGCAGCAAAGACAGAGGCAGAGGATGCTGAGGCTGAGGATGAGGAGGCTGATGAAGACAAGGCAGAGGATGAAACAGATGAAGCTGGTAGATACTAACTCTGTATTATAAGACAAACTATGTGTTATTCATTCCACATTTTGATTATAAAAGCAAAGTCACCTGAGCAGTGTGATCATAAACTTGCTTTTGGGAGAGATAAAGACACAAATAAGTGCATTTGATTCGGATTCCTATAACTGCAAAAATAGAATTTTTACTATTATTGGTATTACCTTATTAATAATACTTATTAAATATTCACCTTAACCTCTGATAAATCCTCAGCAGATCATCAAGTTTGTTTTAGCTAGTTTATTTATATCTGTTCGACTTGATGGAAAGTGTTCTGTTTGGTTCCCATCAGAGACCAGCCAGCCTGCAGCTCCTGAGCAGAGAGATGAGGAGGAAGAAGCTGAAGAACCAATTTCTAAGCCTCAGAAGTCTGTCGACAAATCTGAAGATAAGGAAGAGGAGTACAATGAGGAGGGAGATGAGGAAATGGCCACAGTGGATGTGATTAAGCCTGTACCTGAACCAGAGGAGGAAACACCAAAGACACAAGCAGCAGGTTGGAAAGTGAGCCCGAGGAGAACAGCTTTTATCGTGGTTGTTTTTTACTGAAACTTTACTTTTTTTGTACCTTGTGATTTCAGAGTGTCCCTGTATGCACTCTGCAGCGGCTAAAGAGACTCTAACAAAGACTGCAGATAAAAAAGGTTCGTCTTTACAAGCAATCAACATTTGTTTTCATGGATTACTAATTAACAGTATTTTGAAAAAAAGTAGAGAAATCTTTACACACACTCCATCCAATTAAACTGAGCTTCAATTATTTTCTAAGCACCATTTCTTTTTGTAAAACTAACATCAAATCCTAATAAAAAACATTCAACATTTTAATAATCTCTAATAAGCTATGAACAATTTTGACAATTACACGTAAATAAAAATTATAAAATTCACAATCCAAATCTAAATCAAAAAGTCATATCAAAACAAAGAGCAAACAGACTAGCATTTGCTTTCCTCTGCAGAAAGTTACTCCGTCTGAAAATATTAGACATCGGCATTATTTTGCCAAGAAAGCTACAGTATTAACGCTTCCCTGCAGAGACTTTGACTAGGACAACGTTTCTCTACCCGTCAAGGAAACTCAGTAGTAAAGACAGAAGCATAAAAGCATGTTGTAGGTTTGTGTCACAAATATGGAACCGGTTCTTTTCATAATTTCATGTCAGAAATCTGCATTTTAGGAAATTCAGATTTTCTTCTAAAGCCTACAACTTTTTTGTTGGGTGTTAGGAATAGATGTTGACATCCCACCCTATATTTGACACCTGTAGGATTTTAAATTCATGTTTGTTTTTAAAAGCTCCCAGGAGGGTGTCAGCTCTGCGGCGGAAAAGAGGTAACTGTAAAAGCTCTCCAACAGTAGAAATCTTTTCAATCTAAGTTTAGAACATATATAACTTGAAAAACATATCCTATGATGATTCAACAATTATCTATTTGTCTGTTCATCTATTATTATTTCACTTCAAGAACAGGAATCTGTGAAGACGACAGATGAAAACCCGAGAAGGCAAGGTAGCACTAGTCACTGTTATATCTTTATCATATAGTTCAGTTTTAGTCATTTGAGCAGTAAAAAGTTAAAATATTTTCTGATATTCGGTCCAGCTCTTCCTAGAATCCCTGCTATGGAGCCGAAAGTCAGGAGGATCCGAAGATTAGCTCCTCTTCTGAAAGGTACCAAAGTTACAGCAGGCATGCTCACATGAACTAGTGCATGGTGGCGGTGTGTCATTCCTTTAATCCAAAGATGAAAATAACGATGTCAATTTAATTCCACAAAGCCAAAATAAAAGCAAAGGCCAAGATATCAAAAAAAGGTAAGCAAATAAAATGCCCACTGTTATGACAAAGGAGAGAACTTTACTTGTTTCCCTTAATTTAAGTATTTTTATTTTTTAATCAACAGTTACAGAGGCTAAAAAGGAGGAAGAAGCCACAGAGTCTGCGCAAGAAGGTAAAAAGTAAAAATGTACTTTCAACTATAACATTTTCCTTGTTATCCATTAGGTACACTGAACAAGCAGGTAGCTTCAAAAGCGAACATTACCACGAGTATTTCTCATCTATATAACATATATATTTTATGATATGTTTCATTGTTAAAGTTTAAACCAGATATTTAAATGGAGGAAATATGATCGTTTTAATACCCTATGTTTAAATACCTAGTTTTATATAAATGAATACCTCTGCATTTTAAGAACACGTCAAATCAAATCAAATCAAATCAAATCAAATCAAATCAAATCAAATCATCTCCAAAAATACTTTATTTATCCAAAAGGTAAATTAAATAATAAGCGATTAATAGTCTGTAGATTTATAAAATGTTATAAAATGTGTTTTGGGCAAGCCTGTGCTGCCCACTAACGCGCTCGCTAGACAAAAAAAAAACCGAGCATATATGTCGTTTTTTCAGACACGAATTTTCTGACTCATTGCACGTTTTGGTTGGAGGACAGGCTGGTTTCGGACCTATCTTTGGCAGCATGTTATTTAACAGTTGGACATTTTTAGCCACGCACTTTGGCTTTTCTGTGTTGAAGAAAATAAGCAACTTATCTTAAATAAAGATAAATTTAATTTTCTCTGTAGTCAGTCCTTGCAGACCTGCCCCAGTTTACTGCCCGGCCCCTCCAGGATGGTACGGTAGGTCACCAAGAATGCAGTAAAGCTCTCTATCAATAGTTTACACAAACTACGTAAAAACAAAAAAATGAAATGGTTGCATCCTCTGTTTGCTGAAACTTTCCCTGTTTTCCAGTTCATCACATTGTCACAGACAACCCGTATCCTCCTCCAACCATGTCCGGTATTTATCCTGATGTAAAATTAACCCTAATTTTTTAAGCAATAAACCTACAGTGTAGTTATAAGCAGCTTTTGCATTTTATTTTTCAGCTCCATCGGCTCCGATTGTGACCGTTCATCCTGCGGCTTCATCGTCACAGCCTCCATATCAACAGCAGCCTCCTCCTCCACCAATGCAGCCGTTCTATGCTCTCTATCAACCGTATCAACCACCAATGCAACTCATGATGCCACCTCATCCAGAGCCGTCACCATCCACACAACCTGAGCAGACGCAGCAGCCAGAACCTGAACCGACGGTGGAGCCAGAGCCGCTGACTCCAACTGCTGAAGCTCAGCTGACGAAAGCAGAAGTTCAAGGTTAGGAGGACTCTACAAAGATAAAATCTGTATTGAAGTACAACTTAAAACAATGTTTGTAGGCTAAAGGCGACCATATTTCTTTTATCAATGATTTGTTTCTCATTTAAGCGTTATAGAAACTTATTTCATTTTGTTTACTATGACTTCAGGCCACATGTAGGGGTATTAAAATGCAAATGAAGGGCGATGAGCCACATGGTAGCACCATAACCAATTGTGAAAAATAAATCATCAGTCTTTGGCACTTGCATTTCAATCAGTCAATAGAACTGTTACTAACAGTATTTTTCAAGGTCCATTATTTTAACTTCCTAGCTTTGTTGCTCTGAGTAAAAAAGTAGTTTGCCTCTTTTAAAGTTACATAATGGTGAAAAAACAAACAACCTAATATTTGTTTTTCCTTCAGAACCAGAGAAAGTTGTGGGTGAACCAAAGTCTGCGTCAGTGAAGAAAGGTACAATCTATCTAATGAGTTAAATTTGCAAAAAATAAACATTTACTCCTACTTGCCGCAGTGATCATTAATTATTTATTTGGCTGTGCTTTTTCAGCTGCAAAGAAAAAAACAAAGATTGCTGATTCAGAGAAAGGTACTGGCTCTTCATCTGCTTCAATTAACAGGATGGCTGTGATGCTTGATGAAATAACCTGCAGCCACATAACTGTAAAACGTATTGACATGATGAACCCTGAACTCATTTAATATGCAAAATTAAACTTCTATGGTTTACTGCGATTATTCCCTCAGGTGACAGATACGCGTTCCAATACTTTGCAATAACTATATAATATCTATTCCTATTTATTATTAGTTCATAGACAATATAAACTAATGTAGGAATCAACATTTGTATAAATATGTTTTCAGATGCAGCTCCACATAAAGAGAAATCCAAACTCTCTCTAGACTCTAAGAAAGGTAAAGTATATATTAATTGAATATTTATCAATGCTCTGCATACTTTAACAACTTAGCTTGTTTCGATTTACCCTATTTTATCTACAGAGAAGCTTGCGAAGGTGAAAGCCAAACCTCCTTCTGAAGCTAAAAAAGGTAAAAAATGCGGCTGTTTTTTTCTCTTCAATTTATTCTTTTTTACATGCTGCAAAAGGAAAATCTAAACTTCCAGATGAAGCTAAAATAGCTAAATTGAATGTTAACTTCAATTAAAGGTTACTTTTGGTTTTCATTTAAATTTCATTTTTGTTCTGTAGACAGGCCTGCGAAAGAGAAAACTAAATCTGCTTCAGTGTCAAGAAAAGGTAACTTATGACACTGCATCTGAATTTGTCTCATCACTAAGGGACTTGAGATGCAGTCAAATCTTATTGTCTTTGATAAGAAACAAACATATTTTACACCTAATCCCACCTAATTTGCTAATTATATTAGAGCCGGCAGCTGTACAACAAAGGAGGAAATCAGCGTCTAAAAGAACAGGTAACAACACACGCTGACACGTATTAATATGCGTGAAGTCAGTCATCATTTGTTTTAGCGACAAGGGAGATGACTGTTGATTAGAAAGTAATTGTTTCTGGTCCCCTCAGGAGCGTCAGCTGTCAAGAGCAAAGTCAAAGCATCCAAAGATAAGAAAGGTACAATTATGATGGTGTGTAAGTTACAACAGTTTTTCTTCTGGTTGATTGTTTTTTTATTTTTTTATTATTATTTTTTTGTTAATTGAGTTTAGCCAAGTTTCTTATTGAACGTTAAACTTTTTTAGGCATATTTTAAAGCACAACTCCGTCCATCATGTATTAGCGGGTGAAATGTGTTGTTGTTGAGCAGATCCAGAACCGCGTCCACAGCCGCTGAGACTCAGGACAAGACTGGAAGCTGACAGGAGGACAAATGTGACTTTTGGAGCTGAGCAAAAGAAACCCATCAGAGTTTCCTTTAAGCCAGGTATCATTAAAAGCAAATAAGCAGATTCAACATGGCAGAGACTGTTTAAGAGATCTGATGTAACTAATTACAACAACAAAGACGGTTGGTTCCATGAATAATTAGCTTGCTTTATCGACCATGTGTCTTCTTTCAGATTTACGGTTTTACACATCAGAACATGAATAACATAAAATCTCTCCTCTGCCAACTGCCAAGTTCTGAAATGTATTTAATCCAACTTCAATTTTAGAAAACGAAATGAGATAACACTTTTACTTTTTTTCAAAGGAAGATAAGAGTACATAAGAAAAGCCTAGTATGGAAAATCTATTTAAACTCATGATTTATCAGTTTATTGATCCATCTTAAACATCAAAACCTCTGATTAGTATTTATCTGCTTAATTTTTTTGTCTTTGGCTTGATATATGAGAGAAAGTCTAGCTGCATAAAATATATATGGATTACATGATTAAAGTCATTTTCTGCCAGATCCAACTCTATTTTAATTCAATTTAATTGAAAAATAATGAATCTTTTCCAAAGGGAAATTGAGTTAATTGGGGATGTAATGTGCTATGTTACACGGAGGGACAGTAAAGTCATTGAAACGTATTTTGCAGACTATATTACAGCTATCTCCCTTCCGCTACAGGAAAAGCTACAAAGGCTGAAAAGAAACTTGTGAAAGAAGCTGAAGGTATGAAATCACAAACGTACTTTCCCTAAAGAATCCTGACATTGAACTGACTGACATGATTTTTCATACTCTTTAAACTGTAGATAAAGAAAAACAACCATCAAAAACTGGTAAGTATGACATTATGAATGTTGTTAACAGTCTTCTAGACTACAACAAACCTTCAACGCTGGGGGAAAAATGTACAGGCTTTTGTTAAATGTAATATGAATTTGACGAGAAAAGACAAAACTGGCAACGTGTTTCAATGCCATGGTCAAAATCCAGACCCCAATTTATCAGCAGTATGATTATAAAGAGATGTGGACTAAAAACTTTCCATGACCAAGTTAGTTGCTGAAAACACATTTATCCGCCTTATCGCCTTTAACACTTACCTGCAAGACTAAGCTAGTCTTGTGTTTTTCTTGTCATTAATAACTTTATTTGTATGTTTTGTTAATAGCAAATGTGAAAGACGCTTCTTCCTGTAAGGTCTGAGGTATTAAGTATGGATTTACCATTTTTCCACTGACTGAATCATTATGAGCAGATGTTAATACTTATGACAGCACATTAAAAGAATT
This sequence comes from Orestias chungarensis, assembly GCA_032876305.1. NCBI lineage: Eukaryota > Metazoa > Chordata > Actinopteri > Cyprinodontiformes > Cyprinodontidae > Orestias > Orestias chungarensis. Next base: position 438,677 of record JAVLVB010000407.1, on the reverse strand, counting down.
TAATGAGATAATCTAATTGAGAGAAGATTAGGAACATCTTTAAGTGTCTTGAGTATTATTTTATATTATATGACAAGATTAAGTTTTTGTAGCATTAACAGCTGGAAAGATTAAACCAATAAACCAAATTTGATTAGTTTTGGGTATTAGTCTCCGGTTCATAATGAGTCTTTCAGTGGATTAGCAACACTTCCCGAGTGTCCCCACACGTTTCTCATATCTGACAGACCACCTCTGTTTTCTGCATCTGTTTGATTCTGCCTGCTAAAATAAGACAAACCAGAATCAGAACAGAATGCTTTGTAGAGTACTTTAAACAAACCAAAAAGTACTTTGATACTGTTGAAATGCACGAAAAAGCATTTATAAATTTTCCAAAAGAAGGCAGCTGTGGACTTTTTTTAACATCTGCAATTTAGAATTCTAGACACAATTCAGCCAGTTAAAACTTTTAGTTTAGAAAAGTAAAAAGATATCAAAACATCGACGTCTGGTTTAACATCTTACATTTCCAATATGAGGTCAAGGGATGTATATAATCAACAGCGTTCATTTACTAAACTACTCACAAAGACCTCAGAAAGTATGAGGAAAATGAATCACTGATGTAAGATGTTCAATGATTAGTTTGGTGTGAAAACATTTGTCTTTCCAAATAAATCAAAAGCACAATGAAAAGAAAAAGGGGTTATCTCAGTAATTTCCAATAACTCAAGGGTTTGTGCACCTTTCTATCCTCACTTAAGATCTTATTTCAATCTTCTTAATTTTTAAAATGTTGATGTTTTAGCAGAAAAAAAGAAATAAAAACCTTCTTTTACTCTTTTGGCTGCTGACAAGCATGCAGACCATCAGTGTCTCACTTTCCTTCTCCCTCACAGATGAACACCTACTTTCTACATCTCAGTTTTTAATTTGTTTGACTTCTTGCAGAGCCGCCTGAGACTGAAGACAGTAATACAGAGAAGACAGACAAGAAAAAATCAGGTAAGCGCTGCTGAAATTTTATTTCATTACAATTAAAAGGTCAAGACCAGACCTTGTGCATAAATCCAATAGAATACAAAGTGTACTGCTTCAGTTTTAACTCACACCTCTTCATGAAAATACATTTAATGCAGCTTAGTGATTTATTTTAGAAATATATTCTGTTGTCCATAGATTATTGTACCGCAGATCAATTATTATTATTATTTTTTTATCTTTTTATTTTAGTCTCAAAATCAGTGATCAGCAATATTTTTGTCTGAAAAGGGTTGGTGTGGATTTCTAGACACCAAAATGCGACCGTACCCTTCACCCCTCTAAAAAGCAGCTTTCTTTTGTCCCCTCAATTAATTATTACTACTGCCAGTAATAATACTATCATTATGTGGCGCAATTGGCCTTTATTTTCACACAAACAACAATTTCTTTGAGTTTTTCATTTATGTCACAGTTTAAGATTTCTTGAAAATTCAGTTTTTATCCAACAAAGAAAGAAAACAAAAATGACTACGTATTTTTTAATATTAACTATAACCGTGAAAAAACACTTCCTTGATTATCAGTAATTTAAAACTAATTATCTGGTTTCTGATATTAATAACATATCAATTTAGAAAGATGTGGTTTTTGTTTTCTCATATCTGAATCTATTATGTCTATCTCAGTTATTATTAAAAATGAATGATATTCTATATATATCTGATGATTTACTAAATGAAGGATTCCATGCGTCTGTCAGCCAGTATGAAAATGTTTTATTGCCTCTAAGCGGGGCAGACCTTTTTTTTTCTATTAAACCCAGGAAACCTCTCGCCATCTTTTCCTTCCAGGCCAGAAATACTTCCAGTGCATCTATTTCCCAGGAAAACATGCGCACTATCCTTTACGACCTTTCACCCCTGCTGTGTCCCCCGCCATGTTGTCCCCTGCTGTACGGTCGATGCTGGAGCAGCAGAGAGCAGCCAGAGCGTCAGGACAGTAACCAGACTCCATCCAGTATAACTGTCTCTCCAAATCCAGCAGCTGAGACATCTTCTGTTGTGAACAGACAGACAAAAAAAGAGTGCAGATGTATTTAATCTTTGATTTATTGATTTATTCAGTGGTTGAGCTGCTGGGGTTTCTCTTAAGATGTTGTCATCTTTTACTTGTTGGTTTTTTGCACCCAATATTTTCCACTAACATACATTATTTGTCAATATTTTTTCACAACAAAAACAAAAAAAATCTTTGCTGTGAGGAATATTCTGGTTTTACAACTTAAAAAAAAACAAAAAACGTTTTTCTACTACGTTTCATCTTTTAAACTACTGAATTTCACAGTAATGTTCATAGCCGCTTCCCTGTGGGTGCACGAGATTAAAATACAAGCAGAGAAGAATCAAAAGCCAGGAGCTCCCACTTTTGTCCCAGCAGCATCCCCGTCTCCAAACATCCACCTGTAAAAACCTGCTGCATGATAATCAACACTGAGAGGCTCTCCTTCACAAAGATGTGCTGTAATCCCGGTTTAACATTTACATTGTGCATGTTTAAATAGATTAGTTTATCACTTAATAGTTAGAGTCCCTAAAAGAAGTCTGTTTCTTGTACTAATGTGCAACTACAACTAAATGTTGCACGTATTCTTAGCAAAGATTTCTGCTATCACAATAACATGGTATTTAAAATATGCAATTTTCAAAAGGTCCTATGTGTTAGATGGATAAAATAATAACATTATGATTTAAAGATCTGTAAAAAATTCGCATATTTAGGTAAAATGATTAATTGTTTACTTCCTTAAATATGGCATATGTGGGCCTCTCCAGGTTACAACGGAGCTTTGCAGGTGTTTTAAGTTGACAGGTTGGAGACGGAGATACTGTGCAGGACAACTTTGACGTGACCAACTGATGTGAAGCTGTGATATCTGCTGCGGTGAACGAATGTAGTTGTCCTTATCAGGCTATAAACTGAGCCTGATGTTTTCATGTGCCTTGACTATTCTGGGTTCTGTTGATGTGATTCAGCCGCAAGTTTGCCTTAACGGTTTTATGACTTTATGAGCACAACTGGAAATTTCATTCTATTGTCTTATTAAAAACAAATCCATGTTACTGTAAAGGAACCAAAAGGGAGTTTGAAACAAAACAATAACAGCTATAATTCCCATGGTTCACTTGAAGACATGAACTACTGAAGGTTTTATACGAATGATTATCATCAACGGATGGTAAAATTACATCTTTTATTTATGTGAGAAAACACTCACACTTCTACAAATGTTCTAATTGATGCACAATATTCAACACAACAATCCAAACATTTGTTCAGCTGTTTAAATTTGACAGGTGGAGCTGAAGTATGGCTAGGTCTCATTTCATTATGTGCTAGCAGATCCTTTTTTGTACCCACTACAGCTGATATGTAGTGGAGTAAAGAACGAAACTGATCAACAGAGCAGCGGTGTAACAGACTTACTTCCGATAAAATCTGGACTCTGCATCAAGCAGTAACTCTAAGTTTCATCTGCAATGTAGATGTTTGAAACAGGTTTACAAAACTGACTTAATGAGTCATTTTCTTCTTATTATTGAGAGGTTAACAAATACTATAAACAATTGTAAACACAATGGGTTGAGGAATTAATGTTTTATGTCTACCAAAGTTGTTTTGGTTGGTTTAGCGACATTTAACCTTCAGGTTTGTTGAAATGTTCAAGGAAACTGTTCTGTTTTCTGGTTATGTAAAGGACTGATCTGACTACCTTTGAATGTTTTTCTTGGAGTGGCTTTAAAATACCAGTATTTTCGCTGGTAACTTACAGTTTGCTGTAAAATGTTTGCAGCATACACTTGTGTTAACTACATTGTACTAACACACAGTATTTACATTGTACAGCTGCAGATATGTTGTAATTATTTTTATCTTACAAATACTGTGGCTTAGATGCCAGTTACCGAAAGACAGACGATGGTATAAAAGAAACATCAGTGAAATCTGATGTATATATATTTTGTTTTTTAAAAATGTTGTTGAATGCTGAATCTATAACATGTTTGATTTTGTTAAAAACCTTTTGTATGCATGTTACTACATTTTATCACAATTCTTTGGCTTGACTATTTTGTTTTATTCCTTTAATCTTTTATTCACCATGCTAGTTGTTCATTGTAACAAAGATATTAGTATATTTATTGATCCTAATCATCTGAGTAAACAACACATGTTTGAATGTTTCAGAATGTGTGCTGAGAGGCGAAATGGGTAAAAGGTTTGGCTGAAAATGTCATTAACATGTATTCTGTTTCACTTTTTAGTAGCACAAATATTTTATTGACGCAGCTCATATTATCTCATTCATCAGGCACAAAAATAGGTAAACTTTGTCGTCTCTAACCTACATTTCAGTATGCTTCAGTGTGTTTTTCAGATAAAATCCAGAATGCTACCCAGGACTCAGGACAATTACATAATTATGGATTTAACAAAAATTGGAATAAAAAGTGGATCTAGTTTAAATGGAATGAATTTCTATATGATTTTTCTAGTATTTTTTTTATTTTTTTGATCAGGCAGACCTTAAAGTAACAGTAGATACAGGCCTGTCATAAAAATGCTATTTACGCTTGAGATTTTATGTTTGTGTAACTTTGTTTCCTGTATATTTTCAGTTTTTTTTTTGTCATCTCTGATGTTGTTCTCAAATTCTGAATTAGATTCTTTTCTTGTAATGATATCTTGGTAAAACTAAAAACAATACAACAATACTGGCAAAGACAGTTATTAGAGTCCCAAAAACTTATTTTTACTCAAAAGAAAAAAAACACTTATTCAATAGAAACACTGTCAGAGTGACCTTTTAAAAATGGTGTTATACTTTTGTGACATTTTATGACAATACAGTGGACCCCCGCCTATTCCCAGATCCGTATCCATGGATTTTTCAAGGAGAAGGCTTCATAATAATAATGATTAAAAGAAAGACAGAAGCAGAGCCTTCTAACTTTTATAATTTTGCTGCCTAAAAGCCAGTAACAAACAGTTTTGCATTTACAGCATTAAAACTAGCTAATTTATTGTTATGACTGATAATATTGAGGGTTGAGTTTGCTTTATTTTGTTTGTTGAAATTTTTTTTGTTTTTGTGTTTTTTTTCCAAAAGGATGTTTTTTTTTGTTTTGTTATTTTTTTTGAATATTTGCATCATTTACAAAAAATACAAATGCTGCTCATTTAGATTCCCACTATAAGTGTTTATGATACAAATATGCATTCAGATGACTTTTGGGTTTGGAAAACAACAACAAAAAATTTGAATCTTTTAGATTTAACAGACGAAATGTAATGAAAGACATTTGAAGCCTCTGAAATGCAGGAGTAAGTGAAAATGTCTCCATTGTAAAATGTTGAAACATTCACTAAAATTGGGTTTTTGTGTTCTAACCAAAATAAATATTTAAAGCTACTTGTGTAATATTGTATCCATCTTTAAAAGAAATAGGCTTCACCTTTAAACTGGCATGATTGATTCATACATACTTTACAGATAAAAGGCAAACTGAAAAAATTACGGTCTTTTTAAAATTAACCCAAGAGATTCTGTCAGGGTTTGGGCTTATTGTGCATGGGTTGTCTTTGCTCTCACTGTAAAAGCGTCTGGAGGCCACTTGGTGCTTCCTGCGCACCCTTTCACAATCCAAAGCCCCAGATTCAGATCATTCCTCCCAAGTATGAACATGATAAAGTTTCAACCCCTCTCCTAAGAGTTATCATGCATATAGGGACCAAGTATGAACACCCCTCACGGAGTCTGTGCATCTGCAAAGTATTACCAATAACCATCGAAATATTACTGATGAAAAGCTTCATAATTTTAAAAACCGGTTGGGTGAGCCGCTCCAACAGTTCAACACAATTTCATTTTGAGTTGTTTTAGGTAATAATTGAAAATACAAGTTTTTGTTTCTGTGCATTCTTTTTTTTTTATCTGGCAGTCTAAAATTCTCTGAAACTTCATTGGCATTTTGTCAAACATCAAATTTTAAGTATTTTTCTCATGATAGACGTTGACATTTTTTATGTTAAGAGAGAGAGAGAGAGAGAAAGAGAGAGAGAGAGAGAGAGAGAGACAGTCACTTGGATGTGATTGCAAAGATGTTATGTTTCATTTTTTTTGCCGTCAAATTTCTTCTTCTGTTCTTTTCAGGACTTTAAAGAAAAGGATTTTTCTGTCTGACCTCTTTATTTTATTGTAAAAAGTGAAAACTAAAACATAGTGAAATGAGTGTGTTTCTGTAAATGTTCCAATATTTGGTAAACTTATATTTCTTCTATCATATACTAATCAAACTAACAAAATCTAAAACAACAGAGTGAGAAAATCTGCATGTCCATGTTTATTTTGATCATTTTACATTTCAACAAATTGTGTTTGAGGACATATACACACAGAACAACTGCTAAGTGGAAAGTTTCTGCTCCGACACTAAACTGGCTTTCCATAACAACTTCACAAATCTGCTTTAGTGTGATCATCCTATTGTAACAATACAATCAAAAAACAGTGATAAAGGAATAAGTGAGTGCATTCATGTCCCCCTCCATGGAATTACCAATCAGTACAAAAAAAAGCTTCATTCAGTGTCATCAGTGCACAAATAGTTAATGATCAGAAACAATACATTAGATCCTCAGTGGAAAAAGTGGCTTTGGCAGAGACATGATCAACACATTTCTAGGTCATCGAGAGTTACATTTCTCTCACAAGATTACAGATTATTACAAAACAAAAGCAGAATACTGTAAGAGAGGGACAAAGTGTTAAAGACTGAATAACCATAACTTAATGGGGACATTTGATTAAGCAAAAGGCTTATGATGTGTTTAAATGGGAAAAGATCAGTATATAGCATGAAATCCTTAAAACAAAGTAAAACCTCAGATGTATGTTTTGTCCTCAGATAAGTGGTTTTATGCCAAAACCAAATCAGTTACCATCATGGAGGTTCTACAGACACAATTGTGTATGTGTAAAGAGGGTTGCTTTTGTTATGGCCCATTTTGGGTAGTTTCACAGGTTGGTAGTAGAAACAAAAGGGTGGAAAGTACTCACAAAGAAGAAGTTCCAATCATTCAAACTTGGTCTAAATGTAGACAAGGTCAACATTAGGGCAAGAGCCGTGGGTTTTTTGTGTCTTTTAGGTTTACTATAGTGGAGAATAAGCTGAACTATGCATTTTTCTTCTCAAATAATCCAAAATTTGTTATTAAAATACCTGTATAACCTCCACAACGGGATAAACCTATGTGACATTTTGAAAACCGGGGTTTACAACTCGGAACAAAAGATTGGGAGCAAATAAATATTATCAATGTAGAAACCATTGAAAATGCTGGATTTCCTAAAAATGAAACTTATTTTTGACAGCTTACACTTTAAAAAGCTTACATCTGACATTTTTTTATAATAAACATTAGCAATTTCCATTAAATATTGACAAAATAAACTACAGAAAATACTAAATGTTTGGTGAAGCATCACCAGGAAAAAAATACTGCGGTAAAATCAAAAATCTTCACAAGAGAGTCATTCTTTATAACCATCTGTTAAATACTTTCACAGCAAACAACCTTTGAAATGACCTTTTCAACACTTTAGGCTTTAAAAGCATCAAAGTAGCTGCAGGATGCGATGAGTTTAAGGGAATGGAGCTAAATTCAAGCAGTGTACATGTCTAGTTAATGTAAATGTTTAATCCAAATAACTGGAAGACTCTACAGTGTCTGTGTGAGAGTGGGTTTCCCTGTCTGTGATCTTTACAGCTCCTTCTCTTGAACCTCTAACTGCTCCAAGCCACATGTTTGATACTCATAAAAATACATCCAAGCTGTTTCTTTATGCACAGAAAATAAGATGTAAGCACCTGTTTGTCCTGTAAAAAGAATCGTTAAAGTCTGTCTCTCTAACAGATTCACAACTTGTCCACATTAAGTGGATTTGATTAATTTTAGGTGACAAAAATAGTAAATCTTGTAGTTTTTTTTGTTTTGTTTTTTGGAAATAAAGCTCACAAACAAAATTCTAAGCTCAAAAGTATACATTTTTTTTAAACCAAAGGCCGATGATTATAAAACAATAAGTTTATTTCTAAGTTGCACATTCAAACATTTGGCAAACTTTGTTGACACTAATTTGATCCAAAGTTGTAGTTTTTACAAATTTACATTCTCTAGTCCAAGTCAATGTAATATTATTAGACGATCTGAAACTGAAATACCTAGAGTAAATCTGTTCTGTTCAACAAGATACGCCACACTTGTTCCTATTGAGAGTTCCTATACAGCAAGTATAAAAACAAATACAGAGAATATTTTATATGCTATTTCTTCAACAAAATTTCCAACAAAAAATGTCATGCAGGAGACTGTAAGGTTGAATTATTCCAAATTTCAAACAGCTTGTTGCTCAAGGGGATAAACGAATAACATATTCAGTGTATGAAACGTATAACCATCAGAGTGGCTGATCATTATCTCTGTGACTGTGATTAAAGACCAGATCAGAAACCTCTGGCGGCTCTAAGTGGGGTTGACATGTCCCGAGCGCTGGTGTGATAGTTTGACATTCCAGCTGTCTGCTCTGGTTGCAGCCGACCACCTGATGCTTCCTGCCTGCCGGCTCTTCTGAGATACGCTCGGCTGCCCGTTTGCCAGCCTGACTCATCGGGGGGACAATTTTTTTACAGTCCTGCTTCTAACATTCACATGTTGAAGCGTTCCTCTTCATACGCCTGTGGTACATTGCTAATGCAGCAAAACTTTTAAACCCATATATCAAAGACCATCAGATGAGGCCAGTTTCATTTAAATAAACTCCAAAAAAAGTCGGAGTATCATAAATAAAAATAATAATAAAATTGAAACGAATGGGAAATGTGTTAATGCTTCTGTCTCATCTATGTAATAGCAATTTAAAGTGTATTCTATATATAAAATTTTACCTTTAACCTATACTCCAAGTACTTTAATGTCTTTTTACAGAAAATAAATGTCAAAACTGTTTCAAGCATGTTTCCATTTTCCTCTTATCGTGTCTATCTAACCAGAAAATGAATGCTCTCCCATAATATTGTGTTTTTACTGCCTGTATCTATGGCCTACATTTACAAAACTGACATGCATAATTGCAGTATGGAATGTCTGCAAAGTAGCTCTAAAAAAAATAAAACATCCAATAAAATTTAAAGTTATCTAGATTAAGTTGGATTTATTGGAGGACATTTTGAGTTTTCGCGTCATGGGTTTTGAAAGAGCTGCAAAAACTTCAACCAGACTTTAATCTGGGAAGTGTTGCACGGTAAATACCAAATAACTGATGCTAATTCAGATAGAAAGCTTCCAACTGGCTGGGAAAACTGTGATCAGCTAGAATATGTACCTGCCTAAACTACTGCAGCATCAGTTACTACAATTCATAACAAACTAAGATGTCCAAACAATCCCAACTGGCCATATATAAAAGGAATAATGAGGTAATATAAAGATTAAAACAGATAAACTATTGTAAAAGCTAAGAGTCCTCTACTAGCATTGGCAGTGAGCTGTAAAGAATTTGTTGCATGATCAGGAATTAGGCAATAAACCTCTCATGATATTTATACTGCCGGCCACGCTTTAATTAACTTTAACTGTACAGTAAAATGGAAGATCCAGTAATTCTGCCATGCTTTTAAAACTTTATTAAATCTAAACTCTATGAAAGTCCAGCCTAAGTGGGAATAACAAGTTGATTTTGGTGAAAATGTGAGTAAAATCTGGTAATGTGTAAAGCTAAAGCCGATAAGTTACACGTCACCATCAAATCCTATCTGGATCTGATCAATGAAAAACTCCAGACTCCAAGCCAGGAGCGAGTGTTTAAAGGATATTTTAAAGCTTGGCCACAACAATACAAGGCTAAGATGAATATGGCATCTCACATTGTTCTGTACTACTTTAATATCTTTCTGAGTGAGACAACTTTAGTAACAGGATGTACAAATCTAGTTTCCTCCAAACATTGGATCTTCATAGATATCCATTTTTTAAATTTCTTTCTAACCCTAATATCAAGAGTTGTCACAGGGATATTGTTTTGTACTATAACTTGAAGTTACAAAGCTGTCCTTTTAAAATTTTTGTTGCCTAAACCTCAAGAAAAAAACCAGCTGAAAATGTAAAACAATTATTCAATTCCTTTGATCCATCAATTAGCTCAAGAGTTAGAAGCACTAACACTAGAAGTGAATCCAGATGGATAAATAGATGAAACATGCGATGTGGAGTTTGGAGCCCTGACCAAGTATTGTTATATAAGAAGCTGAGAGCGAGAACTTACTGACATATTTGTACAATAAATCCTTAATAATAATCAGTTATTACAAAAAAAACAAATACAGAAATGTAAAAAAGTTAGTTCATATTAAATGCTTAAGATTGAAAGCTAAGCTGATGCACAGATTTCCCAGAGTGTTTGGAAGTTTTGAGCTGAAAATAATGCCGTTTATCACAAAACTGCAGACCATTTTACTGCATTATGTACATATGATTTACTGCAGAAGCGAAACAATGTTTGATGCACTCTTTAACATCTATTACAATAAATCTTACATTTGAAAAAGTATTTACCCTGAAGTGATTAAGTTAAACTGCTGCTACTCTGTAATAATCTTTCATTTATTTATTTTTTGACAAACGATATCACCAAAAATCTCTCGTCCAGCAACACAAAATGTGGCTCAAAGCAAAACAATTTTGTTTTATAAAATCATATTTAGCCCTGTTTTGTGGGTACCCATTAGATTCTAAAAATACGACTCCTGGCCAACAGACGGATGAGGAAGTGAGCCTCATCCGCCTGCGGCTCCGAGGGTTTCAAATGGTGGAGAAGTGCACAGTTTTCTATGACATCGGGGTCAGATGGAGAGAAAATGGCTGAAGGGGAAAAAAGGCTGATGATTCATAGAGCCAACTATTACCATAAAGGGAGGTTTGCTTTTCCAAAAGAAAACAGGGGAGAGATGGAAATGTTAAACATTGTTGTCATCAGAAAGATGCTGAATAATTTATTTTGTCTAGGAAAACCACAAACCTGTGTCTGTTTGCCAGTTTAAGTTGAAAAGGATGAATAGTTCCTTTTGGTTTTTCTGGGGATCCCTTCTTTCCCATATAGAGTGTTTTTCCTCACAAAGATATAAAAAAAGACTGCTGCTGTGACCCAAAGCCCTCTTTGAAATATGCTTTGCAGCTTTCACACATCCGTCCACATCTTGTAATAACCGTGGGAATTGGTACCTTCACACATTCAGAGCGTCCTCCACGGCTTTGCTTGGTATTAACACAAGTCTTTGATTGTTTCAAGACTTCATATTTATAGTTTCTGGAATTGGCACTTGACATGGAACCACATAAATAAATAAACTGTATAGAGGAAGGACACTCAGAAGCTCGTCGGTTTTCCTTCGGTTTCTGGAGGTGTCCCTGATGTCATCTGATAATGTTTAAAGGAATGTCTTTCTGCAGGATGTGTGTTGCTTCCAGTACGTGCACAGATTACTATTTAGGAATTGAAATATTAATTACATTTTCTCCCCGCCATAGTAATGCTGGGCTAGTCCAACGAGAGCAGCGGTTGCATGTTGTCTTCTTCGCTCTTCACTTTGTCCGGTCTCTTCAGGACTCCTGGTTCCACTACCGACTGAGACCTACAAGAACAAAACCCATAATGCAATAAGATCACAAAGTAAAGGAAAATGACCCACAGTTTTTAAAAGTTCATACAAAATCCGAAAAATGTGTTATGTATTTGTATTTAGTCTCCTTTTCTTTAATATTTCTAAATATTATCCAACATCTTGCAGACTTCACCTAACCAGGTGATACTACCTTTGTGTGATTTCAGTTTCAGAATAAATAAAGCTGTTTTGAGAAGGTTTTGAGGTTCGCTAGAATAATTTAAACCAAAAAGCGAAGACGCTTAAAGAAGGTTTCAATGGTAAAAAAAGCTTGATATATAAGCTTTGAAGACTTAACATATATGTATATTGACTATTTTGAAAATCATCTATCTTTTTTCCTTTAAGTTTATAATTATGCACCACTTTGTGTTGGTTCACATATATTCATATAAATCAATCAACTAACCCAAACGGTTTTGTATACTTTTTAAAAACAGAAAGTATAAGCTTTACATACACTTCTGAATTTAAACCTGCTGAGAAATGAAACCTACAGAAGAATATTTTTAACCATGCAGACTAATTATCCGATGATTATCTGATGATTAATTACTGACTAATGATTCAACAATAAAATGGCACCTGTGTGATGCCCTGCAGGGACAGTTTATTGTTTCGACTCACGGTTGTTTGTCTTTCTCATCATGATCACATCTGAGATGCATTATGTTTGGTGCTGATGGAATGATTTCCTGTCACAGTGAATGATGTTGTGCTGTGGACAGTGGCAGGAAACATCCATTCCAGCAGGCACGTTCTGTTAATCTGCAATAACATCTCTGGTGTGTAGTTTCCTGACATCCAAAAGAAAGCTTCCATTTTTGGTAAGCAAAACATATTTAAAATAATTTACAATGATAGAATGTGTTTATATCTCAGCAAGAAATCTAATAGGTAATGCAGTTTGTTCCTTTTTTGTGTGCATGTATTTAGCACAATATCAATCTTATCTCTGCATTTGATTAAAAAACAAGCCAGGAATTTTATTCACTTTGCTGTTTTTGGGTCTCGACAAAGTTATTCTTGCGTAAATCACAAAAACAATGTCCAGGAATAATTTAGGAGCTAAATGTTTCCATGTAGTCACCTGTAGGTCCTTACTGATAAATAGAAGCAACAATAAACTATACCATCTCAAACATCCCTACTATTTTTTTATTGTCACTTATCACAGGAGGTCCTTTAGTTTTGTATTTTTCCATATCTTGACCCTCAGAGCAGAAAACCATAAAAACAGATGTGGCAGTGTTTAAAAAAATAAAAATACCCCGACCTTTTCATGGATTTTGGGGACATGTTTTTCTCCAGGTCTCTCTCCAGGTCTTGCACAGACAGGGTGTAGGACTCCGGGCAGTAATCCGTCTCCTCGTCGTAGGCGTGGTCCAGCAGCGTACGCGCCCAAGTCCCCATGTCGTACGGCGGCATCATGCCCCCCAGCTCAGATGGCAGGATCTCTGGATGGATGAGCTGGTGGAGGCTGTTCAGGTTATTACCGTGCATGAAGATCTGCAAAATAAGAAGTAATTGCCAACTTATTCTAGAGCAGCAAACTGCCAAAGCTCAAACACTGATGTTGATCACTATGATCATTGTGTGCAACCAATTATGTGGAAAAAAAGGCAAAACCTTTTCCAGTTTGGCTGTGTTTTCTTTGATAAATAACTTGTGGAAGTTATGTACTCAGGGCCAGACTTTCCTGATACTCAAAACCCGGAGAATGTACACATAGTTTTGTACTACATATTATTTAATTGATTTATTCTTAATCAATGTTTTGTAAAAAAAAAAATTTATCTTACCCTTTTCCTGGTTTTGTCTTTGAGAAAAGGTCGGATGACTGTGTAAAGGGCATGGATGTACCAGGGCTGGTTCACAAAGTGGATCCCTCCAAATCGTGCAGGAAAGCTGTCCTGTTAAAAAAAGAAAAAAAAAACAAACAAATAAAGAAATATGCAGAAAATAAGTTTATCGAGACAGATAGATAGATAGATAGATAGATAGATAGATAGATAGATAGATAGAAGGTGTCAATTTTTAAGGTTTTTGTCATAAAAGATGATTTCTCCTGTTAAAGGATTATCATAATCCAGTATGAAATCCCTTTTAAGATTCATGATTGAGGTTGTATGTGAAGTGAACTCAAATGAAAGCAAAATTTAAAATAATAAAAAAACAAAAAGCCTTAAACAAACTGAAATTAAAATACATGCTTACTTTTTGTATTCATAACCATGTAAACAAATGTTAACCCAAAAGATTATGAGACTAAAAAGAATTAAAACCCCTTCATTACTTATAAAAAGCTAATTGTTTCCAATTACACATTAATTAGTACACTGGTAAAGAAGGTATTTTTTAAGGTCTTAAGTTCCTTTACCCTGACCATCATTCAATTATGGACTCTGACATTTTGAAACAGATATGCTTTTAGGTGTTTAAAATCTAAAGCTATCTGGGGAATGAATACATATGAATATGTTTAAGAATATCCAAACTGTTCATAGTTTTGGAGTAAATATTACTCCTCCATATAAAAATCTATTTAATAGACCAACTGAAAATGGAAAAATAGAAAAAGCTTTTAATTTATTAAATAATTTCCACTGACCCATAAGGAGAAAAGTGTCGATGTCAAATGGAATCCAAAGGGTACTTAATCCAAGTTTGTTGTGTTTTATCAACCAGTTGAGGAGACAGTCTAAATCACACGGAGTTAAAGTCATCCAATGCAGAAAGAAATATTCAGATCCTGTTAACACAAAATTACCTCTGCGAGTTTCCTGTCCCTTTTCATTAGATCGCTTTTGCAAATAGCCTCTAATTGCATATTAAGTAGGAAATGGTCCGGTGTATTTTAGAGGCACCGCCACACAAGCCCCAAAAGGGAAATGATTGTATGTTCATGCAGGTCGGCGTGCAGCATCTGAGTCCAGTGCAGCGGTGGTTCCTAGAAGGCTGGACACAATTATTATAATTACAGTCCACTGCTTATGTGGCTGAGTTATAATTTGGCTGCGGTCCAGTATCAAGGCGAGATTACATTCTGACTGAAGTGCTTGCTGATGAAAATTGCTTTGAGCAGACTTGAATCAAAGTTTTTGCATATAGAAATTTAGCATGATTATATTGATTGATCAACACTTTAAATAATTCATTTCTTAAATATTCCGAGAGCAGCATTTTCCACCAGAGGCACATTTCCCTCCATGATTTTGATGATTCCCTTTTTTAAAGCAACACTAAAGAAGTTCCGGTTTTGATTGATTTTGGCAGCCCAGTGTGGACTAAAGCGGTGCTGTTTTGCCTGAAGGAAGACTGCATTTCCCATGAGAACCTGCACATAGCGTGGTAAAATCTTGATCTCCTGGTCGCCTGCAGTTGGATTAAAGTACATTTCTGTTTCCAGTCTCTGTGTGAAGGGTGAATAGTGATGAGGTGATGAATCTAATTGTGGTGAAACAATGTCAGATGATGATATTGAAGATAAGTAACGGGGGAAGTGATGTATGCCTTATAGCAGTCAGCACATTTGTAGTTGTTTTGTGTGGCAGGATTCCTGCCACCCTCCTCAGGGTTTCTAAGTGCCGGTCAAAGAGATACCGACCCCCTCGGACCACGACAGAGGTGTCATACAACGAGCTGTTAGTAGGAGTATAGTCACCAAAGTAATGAAAAAAATTTGCTTTAACAAGCCTGATTCAAAAGATTGTAGTCCGGAAAATGCTACAGGAACACACGCATTGTGTCTTAACAACCAGGGAAATAATTTCCCAAAACAGAAATATGAATTTTGATCAGTTGAGAAGAAGTTGAGAAGTGGATAACAAATCAGAACCAGCAGGTGAGATTGTGCAACACCGGCTGGTGATAACAGAGAACAAAGGTAAACAAAAATAAACCTGCAACCAGCAAATACTTGACTTAACATGAAGCAAAGCAGAAAATTACATCCAAAGCCGCATGAAAGCGAGACGTGAAAATATTAAATCAAACAGAAGATTGGCAATCAAAGCGATAAACATCCAGAGACTGAATCTGACTTAACTTTGTCTAACAAGCCGCATTGATTTAAAAAAAAAAGTTACCCAAAGCACACAGAAAATAACATGTCGAAAAGAGTAAACATCTTTTTTTTTAATTCTTAGCAGTATCTAAAAAACATGTTAGCTTTCTCTGCAGCAGAGATGTATTAAAAAACAACTGAAGTTAAACATTAAGACAAGTTTTTTTTAAATAAAACCTTATGAACTGCCTCCATTTACAAAACATGTAGTAATTCTGTAATGTTTGGAAGTAAAATTAAAAACACTTAAAAGCTTTTATTGGATCTTTGTAATTAAGAAGGATCTAATTTACAGAGTTAATATGTAGATTTCAAATTAAACATATGCTGTGTAATACGCAGCCTCCAGAATTAAGTGAAACAGCCTCTTCTGGGTCTAAACCTTTGGCCTGCCCTTTGCCTGGCAGCCATTTCCACTTTGATGAGGAGACCTACTGCAATATGCATGCAGACCTGAAAATAGAATATGAGCTGTGGGGCTCCTGACTAGAAGAGTATGAACAGGAATCTAAATGATTGACATGCTTTCGTCCAAGACATGTCAGAAAAATAAGAGGCTGGCCTTGAGCTCATCTAAACTAAAGGTACGTTTCTGCCCTGAAGGTCCAGAAAGTTTCTGTAATGTTTCTATAACAAATGAAAATGGAAATAAGTAAGATTTCTAAAGTCACAGGTCAGCAAATCTCAATCCAATGATAACAATGGTTTAATTAATTTGACCTCTAAACTTCTGCACACCAAATCAAAATCAATGACGTAAAAGTCGGATCAGATTTGTATTCGATTTAGTACCACATGTGGAATTAGCATAATTTTGAATTTTGTTGTGGGATTAAAAGATTAGAATTGAGCCAGTCAGACCGCAAAAAAAGTTGGGAATGGGTCACATAAGGGCAGGAAAGTTTGATGCTGTGTGAATGTAGCGCAACACTACGTATCACTCTGAACACACCATCTTTTGAGTAAAACATGATGGTGGTAACATAAAATGCCTTCTCTCAGCTGTGTGAAAGGAAAGTTGATCAAATATAATGTTAAGGTTGATGGAACTAAACAAAAAACATTTGTGGAAGAAAACCTTTTATATACTACAAAAAGACTGAGCTGCATCATCACATGAGGGAGTTTAAACAAAATATTATAGCCAATTAGGATGGATTTGATCAAGGTCCAGACTAATCTATTTAGTAATTTTGGGCAAGACCTAAAAAATGTCTTATCTCCATTCAATCTGACTGAACTTGAGATAATTTGCAAATAGGAATGATGTGTTTTAACAGTATTGATTTGGTGGAGCTACAACAAAACACATACCCAACCTTTTAGATTATTAGCAGAACAACAACAAAACAAAAATTAAAAGCATGCATCACTTTTTTTCATCTTCTACAATCCAAAAAGTTGGAATATCAGATAAAAGCCAGTACTATACACCAACATAAAACATTCTAGGGTATGAACACGTTTGCAACACACTTTAGAAGCCACATCACAAAAATACCTTCTCATTTGATTTATGGCTCATGTTTTTAATTTTACGTGTCTCACTTTTCTGGTGTTTGTCATGACAGCAAAACTTAAGCTCCACAGAGTAAAGTGCTGTTTATAAACTATGAAAAGTTAGAAAACTGAAAAATACCACCCCAAAGTTGAAACAAGAAATCTATATTGATCTTTCTTTTTTTTTTTTGACGAGAATTGTTGTAGTCTGGGTTAGAATCGACTTTTTCCAGCTGAACTAGTTGACAAATAAGAAGATTAAGGATTTGGTAAGTAAGAGCTGCCAATTCCAGAGGCCACCTAGTTAAAACCACTTCAAAAGTGGATACAAAAGGAAAAAGTCCATCCTATGGAAATGAGAATGTAGGCAGGATTAATTTTTGGATTCAACCTGCAGGTCACTGTTGAGGGCGGGGTCCCTATTTCAGAGAAAAAAAAGGCTGAAGAGATGAAAAAATGACCAAAGATGGAGAGGAGAATGTTTCCAATAACTGGACAGCCTGTTGATCTGATCCATTTCACAGCAACCTTTACGTATTCTGAGGCTGACTCATCCTCCTCCTCTTCTGAGCCTGTGGCTCAGCTGAGGAAGATAAACATATTAGAAATGATTTGCTCCTCAAAGCCTGACTCGGTTCTTAAGAAATGCATCAACCCACTCCCTGCGTCATAACATAAAGCATTCTGGCAGATTTGGCCCCAAATCTGACATTAGGCCACAACCTGCTTGTAAATCTGCTAATCTTATAGCCGTCACTCTTTGTCTTTTGCAGTAATTACAGTGATGATTTTCATTGTCTTGTCAACCATAATAGAATGGATTACCCTTTAACATTATTGGGCCATTAGTTTCACTTCTTTTTAACGTATTGTTTGATTAAAAATGGTCAGGAGATTGACAAAATCAGAGCTCATGACGCTTTCTTAGTGATCATTACAGTTACAATTAATTGCTTATTTTTAAGATGTTGTAGCAACATACACTATGTTCTCATATAAGTATTAATGAAATATTTTTTTTAATGGACTTTTTATGTTTACCTGCAGTGAAGTGAAAGTAAACCCAATTTCTTAATGAAATAAGAAAAGTAGAGCAATATTTGATTGTTAAATTATTGTGAATGTTAAACAAAAGACATTTTTGCAAATTTGCCCGGCTACAGGAACAAAACAGCAAATGATATCCTGAAAAGTAAATCATCTCTGTTAGATATTTTTAACAAAAATAACAAGATATTGCTTAAAGTTACTTACATTTGTCAAGTTTAAAAAAACGGTCAAAACACAGATTTTTATTTACTAGGTGTTTGTTTGTCTCACTGGTTATTAAATTAAATGTAAAGCAAAAATATGGCTGATGGAGATAAATACATAGTGTTGCATCTAACAATGTCCATTTTTAAATATTTAAATTAATTTATATCTTTTCTATAGGTAACATAGGAAAAAAATGCATCCCAACTTTTTCTTTTAACTTGTGTCTGCATTAACTTGGTAAGCCTGAGGGATTTCTTTGAAAACGTCATGTTTAAGGATTTTTTTTCCTCTAGAACATGTTTAACATAATGTTTGTTTGCCCAAGTTCTTCCTGGTTTGATCACAACTTGACATTATCATGATTTTGTGCAACGTTTGAGTCGTTTACTGTGTTGTTTTGTTTCTCAGGCATTCTTGTTGCTGGTTTCTGTTCAGTTCCCCCCACCTGGAGGTCATCAGTGATCACACACCTGGCTGTCATTCTCCAATCACTCTGCCCAGTATATGAACTCCATGATTTCGCTCACTGGCTTTTTCCTTCTTCTTTTCTTAGGTGCTGATGTAGTCTTTTGTTGCCCCTTGAGTTATAATTCAACACCTACTTGACCTGTGCTCAATCGGTTTTGCATGACAACACTTGGAAAAGAGAATAAAACAAATAAAACACTTTTATCCCAAGCTGTGGTTTTAGTGACCAGTAAAAACAAATGTGCATGTATGTGGTCCACATCCCAGGAGGAATACTTCAAACTAAGCTATTGGTTCTTGGAAAAGATAGAAAAAAAAGACTTCATACAATCTCAACAGCTGAAAGCATGTAAACAGATTCTTAATTTGAATTGAGACACAATATTGGGTATGCCTGTATTATACATAGTTGAACTACATTAGCTGGACTGCATTTTGGCATCAGTGGTAAAAATGATAAAGATTATTTGAGCTTTTTTGATCTGATCCTGCTGAACGTAGCTAACAGAACATGGGCAAGTAGGCTCTGGCAATTACAAACTAGATGGTAAGTGAAGAATCTACTTAAGGTTTAAAAATTGTTACGTAGTCTGGGAACAGTTCCAGAAAACCTCATTGGAGAGTCAAAGTGGACCTGAAAGG
Organism: Orestias chungarensis; assembly: GCA_032876305.1. Taxonomy (NCBI): domain Eukaryota; kingdom Metazoa; phylum Chordata; class Actinopteri; order Cyprinodontiformes; family Cyprinodontidae; genus Orestias; species Orestias chungarensis. The sequence goes on along the minus strand of JAVLVB010000407.1, from coordinate 419,000 downwards.
ATTTGTGCTGTGAAACTTTTATTCATAAGAATATTTAACTGTTTCTAAGAAGAGCCTGAACACGACACAATACGGTAAACACATCAGCATGTGGTAACTGGAACTCTAAAGTCATTTCCACATTAACCAGCATGTTTATCAGAGTTATTAAAGAAGTTTCAGTGGTTTAAATTATTTTGTAAATTTAATTTAAAAAGTGAATGCTCTTTCATGTAAAAAATGTAAAACACTAACGCACTAATGCGTCTGAAGTGACCTTAGATGTTCGGTGTCGATTAGTGACGACAAGCCACGAACTGAACCTGGCAGAGAGGAAGTCATACTGCACTGATTTATCTAAACACTGTTAACTTGCATTGGCTGTAAAGCCTAAACAACCGTAGTAATTATTTATATAAGAGGTTAAACCCAATTAGTCCCAATCAATAATACACTAAAATGTGTCTCTGTTTAAAAGTGTCCAAAAGAGAAAGCATGGCCCGTTACGTTCTAATGGGAGAAACATGGGATAACACTAAAAGGAAAACATATCCCTCATCAACAAAAGGAATAAATGATCACAGAAGCTTAGTGGTGTGTGAAGCATATAATGTATTTAGTAGCTGACCCTGCACAGGCGGTTAAATCAGTTTATACTGTAATTGTACCTGAGAGTGAACGGCTCATTTATCATTTGGTTTATCCAACAAAGCATTGACAGCGGCGCGAGATGGTGTAGATTCAGAAGATGGGGAAACGGATTTTTCCTCCCCGTGGTATAGCATCTATACATTCACAAATACGGCATCTACATTTGTGAGGTCTGTTGAGGTCCATGTCCTGCTCTGCTTCAGTCACTTTTAATCTATGTTAGATGAAATGACATGTGATCAAAGGAGGAAAAAAGGGAGTTCAGTGATTCAAAAAACCTGCAGACAACAGTCATGTGAGGGGTTTTAAAGTGTAGCCTGCAGTTATGACTCTCTTTGCTTCTGGTCTGCTCTTTTCAGAAGCCTTCTATATGGGGAAGCCTAAAGTGGACTTAATCTTTAACTGCAAAATGGGAGAAATCAAGGATGAGACTTTCAGTATGTGACAGGAATGCTCTGACATGTTTGGCCTGAACTCTTTAACAGCAAACCAGTTTTTTCACTTATTGATTTCACTTACTTTTGAAGATGAAGCACTGTGTGGCTCTAAAGTTTCCATCCGTACCTAATTTCTTCCAATGCTATTTTCCAGTCTCTGTTCGCCTTATCCAATTTTTACTTGTTCATCTCTGCCTTTACCGTAAGACCTTTTAACCAATCAGACTGACTCAGCTCTGACTGGGTTAACTGGGTTAACCTTATTTTTTAACTGTTTCTTTTACGGAGCAGAAATTTTATTTTGGATTAGAAGGCTACAAGGCAACCAGACAAACGGATACAAAAAAAAACAAAAAAAAACCTGTGCAGCTATAATGTTGCTACAGTCCATTCATGATCAAGGTTTGGACTGAGATTCAGTCATCAATTGACTCTAGAATACTGTGATGTACAAAGAGGTTCATAATGCACTTAATAAATTCAAGTTGACCTGCCCTGGATATTGTTCCAGGGGTTTTGTGCTTTATTTGAAAGGCAACTTTGGTATTTCTACAACTTGAAAGAGAGGCCAAACTTGATGAGGATCAGCTGATCTTATCATCTTTGACCCCATCGTCTCTCCTAAATCCTACAGAAGCTGCAACAAGCTGGTTAGTTTTACCCACCATGAAGTTCTCCATGCTGCACTTGATCTAAACCTTCTCTTTCACACCTGATTGGTTTGTTTACTCAAAATGCATAAAGAATTTATAAAAGTTAAAGTGAATTAAATAAGGTATTAGGTGGTGAAAGGTTATTAATCATGCATTAACCTCATCATCCATGTACGGTGGTTCGTTTACTGTAATTAACGATACAAACAAGCTGTGTTAACAATGCAAGGTTCTTCACTTGTATGGCTTCATTGAATACTGAGAGATAATCAGGCAGCTTTTGTGAATATTCAAGAGCTACTTCAGAAATTTCTGAGAGGGGAAACAGCCTTTTGTCTTTTTAATAAATGTAGCATGACTCCAACGGTTCAGGGCTCCTGGGAGCCACGGCTCTTTGTTTAAAACAGTTGACCTGCCTGCATGTAAAGCTTGCACTGAGCCTCGAAAGATCTTGTTGTCCTGCCAAACAAACAGAAAGAGGGAATAAGGTGCAGCGAAACAGACTTTTTTTTGATGGATTCTGAAGATTTTATTTTCATTTGTGCTATCTGCACAAATGTAGAACCTCCACAAATGGCACCCCTGATAAAAATGTCGACAAAACCCTCTGAGAAATTCCTTTTTTTATTGCAATATAATATAAACTGATGAGCTTTGGAGATTTTCTACCCCCTTAATATCCTCCTCACTTTGAGTGATGACATAAAAATCTTGGGTTATTGTTGTTTGCCAAAGTTTCAGCTCTTAAAAACTGTTCAAATATTGCTATAAAGGTAGCTGTACAATGACATGATTAGCCGCCCTTTCAAATCGTATAAAGATCAATATGATCCACTTTACACCAATGACATATTATTTTCATATTAAAAGAAAATTTTAATTTGACATATTTAATAGGGAATAGCCATTCATCAATAATTGTGCCCCTACTATTTCCTGTTGGAATGGAATTTTAAGTAGGCTTATTCGAGTTGTTGTGAAATAATTATTAATTATTTTCGTTAAAATAAATGTCTCAGAAGGACAGAGCCAGTGTCTGAGTCTGGCTCCAGCTGCATTATCTAGCTAGGATTAGGTCATCCATCTCCTGATTGTGTCTAATCAAAAAAAAATTCACACTCTGATAGTCAGTGTTTCCTGGGACTTAAGTGTGGACGGATACTTCTCCATGAACTCTAGCCTTTGTGCAGCATTCGTTAAAACTGACAAGTTCTTACCTAAACGGTGCTCGGAAATTCATTTTTAAACCACAAAGTTCAATTCATTAAAACCTTTGTGGTTCCTCATTACATTGGCTCTAATGCGTGTGAACAGTGCTGTATGATCCCATAAGCTTTAAAACATTAGAAACTCATCATAATCTTTACTAAGTACAGATTTGCTCCCCATCTCTAGCGGTGAATGAGCAGAATGTAAAGTACAACCTGCACTTGCTAGTCTATCATAGCTCAGAAAACCTATGAATTTAAAAAAGTCTGTCTCCTGAAAGTAGAACATGCCAAAATTACTGATTGACTCCAGAGTTTTTCACAGGGTGGAAAGTTTGCTATGTAGCCAAGTTTAACTATTGGAACCCCAAAGAACATTACAGAACCAACTAATCAGCCAAAAATGAATGAAGTCATGCCAACTTTGGCTGACGGTAAAACAAATATCACATCTATAGTACTGGTCAGCCTTCGTTTAGAGACATTGCAGGCCTGTATAATACTGTATCACAAAGTATACTTGATGAAAAGTCAAGCAAGCCTCTTAAATCAACACTCAAAAACAGATGAAATGTCAATAAGCATTCCTGCATTTGCTCTGCATGTAGTGTGCATAGTGATAAAGCTGAAGTGATGTAAAAGGAATAACTTCCAATTGATCTTAAATGATTCAATAATAAATATTTATCTGTATCTTGTTTTTTCTTGTGAGGATAAAGAACAAAAGGAAGTTTTTGAGATGCATAAAAATCATCGATGGAAGCTGGAATACTAAAAGCTCCAATATATCTGCTGGGTTACTAACTTCAGAGACTTCACAGCTAAATATTCACTTTAGAGTTCAAACACATAAATGCACTTTACTTATTTTTTTTTTATTTTTTTTGCAACAGCCAATGATTTTATATCACCAGCTTCCTGTGCCATGGCATCTTGCTGCAGGGGGTTGATTTTTGTTTATTGCCAGTCAAAATGACAGATTTAAAATAAATAAACATTTCTGTAGAATGTGGGCTCCAGAGAAAGAGTAGTTCATGTTTGCTTCTGGGACACAAAACCTTCTTATCTGACTGAACAAATGACCCATAAAGCACAAAAATGAGACAGATAATAAAAACTTTTGTTTGTTTTTTGTTTGAGTTTGTTTCGTAATCCGCTATATTTGTCATGCACCCCTCACCCTCAGTACTTGCCATTCCAGAAAAGCTTGTTCATGACTGGAACTCAGTTTTGAAAACTTTAACTGCTGTGGCTCATTTTTGTTGGCTCCAGTAAACAGTAGGAAGCCAGTGCAGCTGCAGTTTTGCTAGATACCAATATTGGGATTTTAGTTCAAATGTAACAATCTGGCATCCATTTAATGAGGGGTGCCCATGTCCAGTCCTTTAGAGCGACCACCCTGCAGCTTTTACAAGCAATCCTTCTCCAACTGAACCAATCGGCTGAAATCCCTCATCAGCATTCAGTCACAAAGCTTGGCAGAGGCCAGGAAATGAGCCAGTCATCTGATGCAGGTATGCTGGGGAAGGGACAGATCTGAAAGTTGCAGGGTGGTAGGTCTACTTGACAGAAGTTTGGCATCCCAGAATTAAAATAGGTATAATTCAATTCAGTTCATTTGTATATGCACAGATAATACAGGAATGATTATTGAATCGCAGACATCTGTTAAAATAAAATAACTAATCTACCTAATTGAGGAGATTGTCAGTTAACATGCTTAAAAGCAGTTTTAAGATTTTATTATAGATCAGCAAAGTGTCCCCAATCATCACCTTTCAATCAAAATCTAAGTTGACTTCATTCTAATGATAAAACTATTAATATTTCAATCAAACTGGCTGTTACACAAAAGCACTTTAAAATAAAAAGCATTAAAATTCAGTCTTAGTAAAAACCGGTTGTGTTCAAAGACAGAAGGAATAACGGAAAGAGTTTAGAGGCATCATTCATACGCTGATTGTTGATTGATTCTAACCTACATGCAGAACAATCTCCTTTAACAAGTTCTAACAAAATATGACAAACGCATGAGAACTAGTAGTAGATGTACATTTTAACTAAGAATGTTTAGGTAGTGATCTGACAAAACAAAGAAGTCATTTTATTCTGACTGAACTTGATGTAATATTAGTTCTTGTTGGGGATGAACTGAAACTGCCTGAAAATTCCCAGAATGAATTACATTTTAACGCAGTAACAAATCTCCTATAATAAATGTAAAGAGTACATTTTAACTTTTAAGAATTTTGGTTACCTTAAAATCATGATAAATTACAATTTCTCTGTTACTATGTGCGTATATAACAGGACGGTGCTAATATTAGACATTTTTAAGTGGTGAGAGTCTCGCAGAAAACACTGACTAAATGCATCTCTTAAACTCGGGTAATCTGAAGCCCTCTGCCTCTTTTAAGAGCCTGAACAAAGAACTAAGTCCAGTTTTCTGGTCCACAGAAAAAAACACACTTCGATGTGATTTGTGTATATATATATTTTATTTTTTATTTTTTGGGGGCCAAAAAAACAAACTATTGGCAGCTTCTTTTAAAATTATCTTAAAAAACTAAGATCAGCCAGACTGTTAGAAGCTTATTTTACTGAAACAGGGGAACATTTGGTGGGCATTTCTCCAATCTGCAGCGAACAGAAAACAGGCAGGATGTAGAGTTTAATTTGAGATGCCACAGTTAGCAAAGCAAAACCTAGAATATAGCATCTTCTCATCAAACTATGTTGACCCTCAATATCTGGATTTCAACAAACATTACTGAAGATGTTTGAGCTCTGATGTTATCTGTTAAACTGTCAAATGATGTGATTCTCAAAGTGAAATATTAAAAGAAACACTCCAGTGACTCCAAGGTTTTATTCTTGAGGAGACACAGACTGTTCATCTCTTCATGCATATTCTACAGGCTTATTGGCACCATTTTACAGGAGTCCCAGTTCTTTTGGAGGGTGTGTTACATAATACGGCTAACACAGAGTGGGTCCTCTGGGCCTTTATTCACAGGAAATACAGCCAACAGAAGATTTTAAGAAAATTTGGGCCGCCATTTTGTTCCTTTGGTGCTGATCGGCAAAGCCCACCAGAGTGGATATGAAGAGACTTCAGATGTTGGCTTGTTGGCGAGGGCTAAGATGGACTCCACTTTAGTGTAATGTAGTATTGTATCTTAAGGTATATTTGGTGTTTTAAAACAGCCAGATATAAGTGTTTTAAGATATAATGCTTGTGATTGTTCTCTGTAACCACTAGAAAATACAAAGATTTTCCCACTTCCACGTTTGGCCACGAACTAATCTTTTATCACTATTTATTCATTTTAAGAATATCAATATAAAAAATGCATAGTCTTATTTCTTTCCTGAATAATTCCCACAGGTTTCTATGAGAAGTTGTACATTGTTGGACTTCAAACCCCCAGTCAGTTGTGGCACAGGCTGCTTTGTACTGAACCAGGTACTGCGGGAGGTTTCTTCCTGTTAAAGGGGAGTTTTTCCTCTCCACGGTCGCTACATGCATGTGCAGTATGAGGGATTGCTGTAAAGTCAACGACAACACACGAGTCACCTGCAGTTCCCAAACAAGAATGACAAAAACATGTTTTCTTTCTTGTTAAAAATACCTTCCCCAAATCAGTAAGCATGATGCATACCGACAAGATTATGGGGAAATGGATGGAGAAACGTCAGCACAAAAAAAAGATTCACATGCTTTTTTATCCATTTGTACTACCATCAGCATTTACAGCTAATAATATATCACCCGTTTACATGACTCTTGGTACATTTACAATCTCCCACTTCGCATTCGCTCACACTCAATCAGCTGCCTAAGAGCTTATTGAGGGGTAAAGAAAACAACCGAGAATTACAGAGTGCCGTGTTTTCTGTCTCAACACACAACAAAAGGAGCCCATCTGGAAGAGAGGGCAAAGCAGATAGCGAGGCAGTATGACATGTTGCCGTGGTAACATAGCTAGGGTGGGATGAAGGAGGGGGGGCTTGGGAGGCGGAGGAAGAGAAAGAAATGAGGGGAGTTAAGAGAAAGGCTCAAGACTGCCTGATGATGCTCCTTTAAGTAGAAAAGTGTGGGGAAACGTTTAAGATGCTTTCTTTTAATTTGGTCAGATTTTGAGTTTAGCAGAAACACAGATGTCTTGCAGCGCATAACTGGTGCAGATGAGTGATGTTTCAACTAAATCAATAATTATGTGGCTGAATGCTGCTGTCGGCGCAGACAAAAGGCTCTGCCACCATTGTCTCTGTTGAAAGAAGGATGGAGTGGCTGAAGTGAGCCAGAGAGCAGGCGGAGCAGAGGGAATAGGAGGGCTATAATGTTATTAAAGAAAGAGGTGGGGGAGGGCAAAGAAGGCAGAAAGTGAAAGGTGGGAAGGCCAGACGGGAAAACACAAGAATCTTTTTCTAATGAAGGAACTAAATACTTTATCCATTAAGGCTTAATTTGGTTCACAATTTGCAATTTTAATACACTTCTTCTTTCGAGGGAGGGGGGGGGGGGGTTGG
>JAVLVB010000407.1:390694-411439 GCA_032876305.1 Orestias chungarensis | reverse complement strand
TTGATCCCCTCTCACAAATGATGAGCTCAGTTAAAGGGGTCTTTAGGTTATTGATACAAGGGTGGGTGACTGATATTTTACCAATATCATGACAGAACCTGCTGATGTTTCAGCTGCACTTGGCATTTAACAGGTAAGACCAAGGATTCAGGTTTAGCTTTCTACAACAAATGTTCGTACGATTGCAGAAAAAGCTTGGTCTCCAGTCGTGCCAGGCTGACACAGTTTGTTTTTCCCTGTTAAAGTTCACTCAACTACAGAATGCCTCAAGTGACTCCAAACCTATTTGTATTTTTTTAATCGCCGCTGATTATCCTTTCAAAATATTCTTGGACTCACGCAACCTAGCATTAAACTTTCATCCCTAGATAGTCAGATGATATACCAATAAGACTATTCTTTCTGGTATGTGACATCATAGAAAATCCTCTTTTTCTACAATCAGGCAAAGATGATCACTGGGACACACAGCGGCATTGTTTGCACACCTTCCACTGCTGACTTTCCTTTACCTTCCAGCAGATCATGACTGGGTGGTTAACTGTCAGACTATCCGGACAGCTCGTTCATTACTGTGATTGATCACCTTCAGATTCACAGCTTTGACCTCTGGAACAAAAAGGCTTCACTACACTGGAGGAGGCAACAGTTCCTAACCTCCTTTGACGCGTTATATGATTACATTAGAAAACATGAAAGCAGACCAGTAAAACATGGCAGCATTAACTTAAGTAATTTGAATGCAGATTTGTAATAGAGTCTATGAGGTGGTCAGTTAAAAAAAGCTGCTTGTAACAGACAATTAAGATGATGCATCATGGTTTTTCTTTAGTGCTACTGAAGAAAGTCCAGTGGTTTAAATTAAGATCAATTTACGAAATACTGATAATAATAAAATAATAATAATATAATTGTAATAATAATATTAATAATGATAAAATTGTCACCTCACCACCAACAAAAATCCCATATCCCAGGAAACAACAAGAATAGTCTTTAATGCCAAATAAAACACAGCAAACCTTTAACACGAGTATTGTTCACTGACAGTAAATAAATAAAAATGCAAACTTGTTGTTCAAATACAGTGTAAAACTTCTTTAATAGGCTGAATGAAATCATTTACAAAAAAATCCAGGTCACATTAGAAAACACATGCACAGTTAGCTCTAACTTGTCTGGAGATGTCAGCAGTAATTTCTTATTCAAATTAACAAATCACAGCAGGTCTTGCAAGGATGGAAGTGTTACTTCAACAACACAAATATGCAGTTAAATCCATTTTTTAATTCTGTAAACCTGTTTTATTTGGCAGTTAATGTTTCGTTACTCATTGCCACGTCCCCTGGCTACATGCGGTTAGTCAGATGCATGTAAATGAGGATCCATGCACAGATAATAACAACATGCTTGCCTGTTGGGATGTACACGACTGAGAATGCCTAAGTGTATATTACTTATGGTCCCACAGTGGGGAAATTCAGGTGTACCAGAAGCAAGACAAGATAAGCGGAAGGGTGGAGATTAAAAAGTGGAAAAATAAACATTAATAAAACAAGAATAAAATAAATGAAGGCCAAAAGAAAGTGGAAATCGTAAGATATTTATGTAACTGAAAATGTGCCACACCAGAGCTTTTGGTCTAACAGCACATCATTTGAAGACTTGAACAAAACATTAGTTCCTTTGACCAGAGGGCAAGAGGAGCTGAAGTGTTATCCTTTAGTTCTAATAGAACTCCACATGAAGCTTTATACACAGTGTAATGGCTGTGCAGGAGTTTGACTGCAGAAAAACTGAATTTCTGGGAAAAAATCTTATATGTGAACACAAGCAAACCATTTTGTCAAATATCACCATGTATCAAAATTACTTTAACTTACAATATTAGCTGAGAAGGTGCTGTTGGCACTTGTTAGTAGTTGCATTTGTTCCATTTAGGAACCAGATGACCTCTCAATTAACATTTGTTTTAAATCAGTAATATAAATATTAACACACTTATTGCTTTGGGGATAGTTTTGACTCATCTTGTGTGTTTCTGAGCAAATAAATAGTTTGACAGATTATTATCTGTTCATTAGCTGAAAATAATCCCTTTATCATTTGCAACCTTATACTGTAGTTTAACTCAGATCTACACACACATTTAGAAACATCAGAACATAATTGCTGTCATTTTCAATTTTTTAAATATTTTATACAAATGCTAAAAAAAATAAATAAAGTAGATCAAAGGGTGTCCAACGTGTGCCTCATCTTTAGCTCCCCTAATAACCTGCATGGATGAGCCAGTGTAAACCACGGGCTTATCTGCTGTGTCTAATATTCTTACCAGTGCCGCTTGATACCAACAGCAATGAGAACATGGGGTTTTGGTCATGACACACTCACAGTATTTGTCATCTTGCATATGGACAACCTTTCAAATTATATTCCTTTTATATGTTTTTATATTAACAATGTCAAAGTGATCATAAGCTACATCAGGAACGACTGCTGCCATTATTCCATCAACATAAGTCTCAAAACGTTTGCTGTGGAGGAGTGAGATCTGAACTCTCTGTATCTTTTGTTTAGTTACAGATTTCCAACTCAAAGCACATCCAGCGACATGTTCCCCTTCTCTTTAGTTTGGGTCTGTCTAGACTTTGTACCTAGAGGCAAAAAGGCCCCAAAAAGAAAGTTGAGAGACAAAAAATAAAATAACAGATCAGATGAGGAAGCCTGGAGGAGGCGACTCGGACTCCCTAATGCTCGGTACTTGATGCAGAGCTGCAAATTGGATCCTGAAGGATATGGTCTGCTCGCTGTTTGTAGCATTTGCTCAAGAGCAACAGGATCAGGGTTATCATGACATTCTTGATGAGAACTGAGGAATAATAAGCATCAGAGACAGCTGGGATGTATAGAAAACGTGGAGAATTAACCTTCACATGATCTTCTCATTGATATTTACTATCTGAAATATATAGAAATATGTGATGAAACCAGAAAGAATCAACAAACCACGGTTAGCAGCATCGGTGATAAAGTTGTTACTGATGGAAGTTAAAAGAGTGATGCTGAAAAAGAAAAGATAAAGTTATGCTCCTGGTGTAAAGCTGTCTTCAGATGGCTGAACTCCGGTGCAGAATCATCTTTGCATGGCTGCCCTGAATGACCGTGATTCTGCTGCTTTAAAAACTTACCAACTTAATGTGACCCACCCCCACTGTTCAACAATCAGATGTCTCTTTGTGCATCGCAATGAGTCAGACTCACCTCTGCTCGACTGTGCGGAGGCAGAAAATGAAAGTTGATTGCATTTGCTCTAATAACTTTCTCTTTATTCAGAAAGGACAATTAGAATTAAAAATGTTACTCGGAGAGATATGATGCCACAAAAGAGCCTTTATCCACCGAGTCTGGTTTGATGCTTGTTTAAACGGATGGCTCTAAATCATGAAGTCAATTTGCCTCAACAGAAGAAAACAGCAGGGAATGATTTTCCCAAGACAAAAAAATATTATTTTTATTCTGCTTAAATACAGAAAATTAGGATTAAGTCACCTAATTACTAATATTCAGAGACTTTATTCTCTGTGGAACGTGTCTACATCTAGAAAATGTGTGTGTATTCAACCTAGAAAAATGTGCCTTTTTTGTTGAATGATATCCACTCAATAAGGTTGTAACACCTGATTAATTTGTCTCCCAGAACATCAAAAATCATCTATACAGATGGGAAGTTTGGAATGACCTGTGGCTGAGCTAATAACATTAATTGGTAATTCAGACTCTGTTCTATGTTTGGTGTAACAAATTACTTAAACCTTCTCTTTGTTCCCTTTAACACAAATAGGAAAATGTCAACCATGGTAGGTTTATCTTTTATCATATCTAGGGTCTTCTCTGATTCATCTAAGATTTTCCAGACCAACTAGATATGATTAAATGCAGTATATTTCAAAATAATACACATAAAAGAAAGTGAAGATGAATCATTTACCAGCTTTGGCATCATCTCTAGAAACCTTAACCAACTAAAGGAGAAAATGACAAATGAAAAAACCTTTGTTACATACAGAAACTAATTAACTATTGGATGTTTTTACTTAATTGCATAATATGTGCCGAATCTACAAAAACTAAGCTTTAAAATGCATGTCAAATGCAGCATTCATAGCTTTTCTACATGGCCAGAAATGTTCTTACAGACGTTATCAAAGGTTGTTTTAAATGCACTCCCAGTGCTCCTAATTATGCAACACAAATATGAGAACAAATCAATCAGTCTAGTGTTTGATTCTTTAATAATTGCTGAGTTTGAGTAAAACAAGCCCTCAAAAAACCACTTATGGTCAAGACGATACTAGATACTTCAGTTTAAGAGGAGGAAACAAATATAGAATGTTAGAAAAGTTCTAAGCAGTGAAGATATTATACATTGAAAAGCAAGTAGAATATGGAAGTATGTATGAACCTGACTTGAAGAACTTTTGGAATGTTCCAAATATTGTTGTCATTGCTGTCCTTATAGCTACCTCTACAAAAATAATCCATAAATTACCTAACCTTCCACACAAAAAGAGGGTTATAGACCATAGATATATAGATATATAGAGATAGATACACAGATATATACAAAATAAGCAGAGTTCACATGCAAAGTGTCAAAGGTTTATTCTAAGAAATATTAAATGTGAAAATGTAAATTGACAGAATGGATTTTATTTAGTACATTATTTCAAAATGCAAATGCCTAAACACTAAACTGATCCACCAGAGTTTGAAGAATAAGTCTAAAAATTGTTAAAATAAAAATCCCTGCAACCGGCTGCGACTCTGACTTTGAATTTTTGAATCAATCTTACCATGAAAGTGCTTTAGGTTACAGGATGGAGCGAAATGAAATCCAACTGAGAATTACCTGCAGTATATATCCAATTTTAGGTAACATGTTTTACTTTCCCTGAAGGAAAAGGTGCAATAGATCTTTATAAATGTCTTTTTGACTGCTGATGTTAATGAAAGATAGCAGCCAGGAGCCAGATGTTCCAGGCTTGGAGCTGCCTATTTGTTTGTTGGGGTATTTTCTTTTTAAACTCTTTTCCCTGTTATAGTTTCAGGATCTTGCTTATTTTTCTAACTTTCTGGTGAGGTTATTTTAGTTGCACATTGAAAAACCTAGAGGTTTGTGTGTAGAATGTAGCGCAGCAATGGCCTTGTTTTGCCCATATCCCTTTTGCATAACGGCTTTGGGAAGAAGAGGGTCTTTAAGGCCTAGAGAAAAATAAAACATTTCTATTTCCCACTAAAATATTAAACTAATCACTCTTGTGTATGTATAGTATGAATTGGTTGTAATCTGCAAACAAAGCAGTTTGCATGTTTTACCCAAAACCTGGCTTACCGGTTTAATTTATTAGGTCTTGACACGCTTTTAGATTGTAGTAAGTTTTTCAATAAAAGAATTATGAAATAAAACGGTCTAATGATAGAGATGCAAGGCCCCTTTCCTGCTTTCTGTAAGATTTCACATGTGGTACATTTAAAGTGAAATGAATTAAACGACGATCTGACCTCCAACACAAATAAATCGGATAGTCACTCACACCACGCTGCATCTTTCTCTTCCTCAAGACGCTCTCTCCTTGGGTTTAACTTTGATTCATGGAGTCCAAAACTAATTGGCAGATGATTAGGAGCCATGTTTTGAAAGCAAAAAAACAAACTACTCTCATAAACACATCAAACCTCACACGGACTAAGAAAGCAAGAGAGACGTTTTCCTTTTAGGTTTAGCTGCTTATCATAGGACAGCCGAACTCTCTGACCGCCGGCTGTTCTCTTCCGTAACTCATTCTGATAATGATGTTAAATGTGAGCTGATAACTCTGAAGACAAATGATTTTTCTACCATCTAGAGAACACATCGAGCATCTTGACGTTTCTCTATTCACAGGTTTGCTTCTAGCCATTTCTGTCTCACGTTAATTTAAGAAGAAAAAAAAATGTCTTCAGGTACTTTCTATTTAATGTAGTGAACAAATGGATAGAAACTGCAAATCGGATAGGATTTAAAACCAGTCTGAGGAACTATGGTTGGTCTCAGGTCAGTTGACCTTGAAGAACAAGTTAATTTCAATTGTAGAAAACAGGAAAGTAAAAGGATCCATTTTGGGAAAAAAATATAAATACATCCATCTTGGATGCATCATCCTGAGAGGAATACTACATTGTTTAACTTGCTTTCAAGCAGAAAACTTAATTCAACCAAATAAAAGGCCAGTCATGTGGGATCTTACCTGCAGCCCCTCGATCGCCAGCCGCAGCATGCTGGGGGTCAGTTTGGATGCTTGCTTGAAGGTGAAGTTGCTCCAGTCGATGATGAGGATGAAGCCGTTCACCTGCAGCTCTGGATCTTCAATCATAGACTCCAGTGAGAGCAGGATTGCTCTAAGGATGTCCACGAATGTGTATCTGAGGGAAATATCAAATGTTTTTTTTTCCTTAAAAGAAAACAAAGTATCTCACATAGAGGGAATTACAAAACCACAAGTAACCTGAGCTATGACAGGACGAGGGATTAAATTGACCAGCATAAACTGCCCTGAGGTGTTGAGTACATTGGTGTTTTTCTCTGGCCTAGATGGAGGATATTTCCACAAAGCACCTTGAGTTACAATCATCGTCTTCAGGGTGTAACTCGTTCAAACAGTTACACTATTTAACCAATTTACTACCATAAATGTTACTGTATTTTATAGGCCTTGTTTGTGGTACTCCAACAAAGTAGTGCATGATTGTATATGGAGACGGAAGGATGCATGATTTTAGGTTTCCTTCAAACCACACATCTACCAAACACTATAAACCTTTACTTTGTAGAACATTTTACTTTCATGGTTTGCTTTACCCACCTTTGCACATTTGGACAATGACATGGAGAGCTCCTCCAAACACCAACTTTAAAAGTTGTGCTTTAGAATCTCAATGACATTTTGGTCTGGACTTTGACTTGATCAATTCAAAACCCTTTGATTTAAATTATTTCACTGAAGCTCATGCTAAGTTCTTTTTAAAAGGTTATCTTTGACCCTAAAACACAATGCTGCCACCACCACGTTTCACTCTATGAACAGCATGTTTATGAGGATTTAGAGTGTTCTTTCACGGTATTCTGATTTTTAGCTTGAAAGTTAGTGTCCTTTGATCAATGTGTTATTATCCACATTCAGTCTCACAGCTTTTTCTTGCTTCCTTTTCATTAAATGTAATTTGTCAGATATCAGTAACTTTTAGTATATTATTACTTGACTTGCAAAATCTGCATTATTTTGTGCTGATCTACTAAATAAAGGGGGTTAGAATTTTGTCCCAACTCATGTACCACATGTGATGTGATGACAAATAAAAATTCCTTGATTCCTTAATTCCTTGTTCTACCCTCTTATGTTTCTTTCAAAAAACAGAATGTTTGGGAAAAGCTATCTTTAATAATATCATTTTTTTTTATTGTGCCGCCATGCAAAGCCTACACTTGTGTCTAATATCTGTATAATTAAAAGTAATAATGCAGCTTTTTCGTACATTTTTGTTGATTTTGTGCATATATTTTGTATTAAGCAGACTTACAGATCGTGTACGGGGTCCATTTGTCTATATAGCTTAGGTTACTTAAACAATAAATAGGAGTGATCTCTTTTTAAGCCAAATAAAATCTTGTTCTGACCCAAAATTTGCCTTTAACCTCAACCTAGATGCTAATCCAGACCAGGCCACAGTGCCGTCTGTATTTTTGGGTCACAGGGCAACATGTGGGAGAATGAGAAAAAGATGAAGTGGAACAACAACGTTGAGAATTACTATAAATGCCTTAAAAAAGTAGTTTCAAATAAATATTACTCACCAAAGGCCATCAACAGAATTAAAGGTTTAATTTGAAATTTACGGTGAGTAATTCTACTGAGGAAGCTGACTTACCTTTTACAAAGGCCCTGAAACTCATTGTGTTTCCACTTAACTTTGGATGTAAACATTGAACTTTTCAGTTATCAACAATTGCCACTCAATTTGCTAAATATGATTATTACCACTGACAGTTCATAGATCATACAAGTGATGTCCAGCCTGGTGTTCTGTGTGCATTCAGGTTATTTATGGTTCCCCAACCACCACAAAGCAGGTGATCGTGGTGTGCAAAAGCAACCCACGCTTCTTTTCAAAGGATAATGAGATAACAAGAATACAGCCCTGCAGCTGGTCGATCGGTTAAAAACTGCAATTAGGCACAGGGTTGCTTTGAGGATGCAAACATGCTGACATGCAAAAAGGTTATTGTTGCTTGTAATTTCCCTGCTTTTTCAGCCTGTTAACAAACAAATCTAGAATCATTTTCATCAATACATTTTTAACAAAGAAAACTGTGGACATAAATGATTTTTTATGTTTACAATGATCGCTAAAGAGCGCTAACACTACTGGGAAAATCTGGATTTTGGTTAGAAGAAAGATGAGAGCATGAAAAAGAATTTAGTAACTTTTTCCAACTGTTATTTAACACATGGGCCAAGCAATACCATTAAAAAAAACAAAAAAACAAACAAACAAAAATTAAATTAAAAAAAACTCCTAATCCTGGTAAGAACATTTGGTCACACCCTCAGGTAAATATTGCCAAAATAAAGTTCAATATCTGGTTATTTGCATGTCTAAATGTATTAGCTTATCTTTGGCTGAACCCACCTTCTTATTTTGGGGTTGTAGTTTGTTTATTTAGAATAGAAAAATAGAAAATAAATATACTAAATTTTCCGATAGTGGGGAAGGTTTGTTGATAACAGCAGCAGACACATGAAAGTGTGTTTTAAAGTGTAACAGCAGCTATTTCTAAAACTCAATGCATTGCGTTGAACAGTCCCCCATCTTTGTAGAAGACATATGATGAGACCTTGACAAACCTCCTGTCTCACCTAAAAAAAGAAACACCTAAGCATAATTGTGACCACCATGTTTTACTGAGGGTGGTTTGTCCTTCTGTGACAAAGTACTTTGAGCAAAACATCTTATTTACAATAATCCAAACAAAGATTTCACAGATTTTGAACAGGTCTGAATGTTTAGTTTTCCTGGAAAAAAAAAACACACAAACAAATCCTGGAATGTTGCTCCCAACTCACTGCCCTGGAAAACATCTGTTTAAATAAAGATACCTGCTAAATGCTAAAGGTAGTGCCTGTTTGTCATTGTCTAACAAAAAAACTTTACACTTCCAAGTGTCTTTGAAAAAAACGGATTTAGCTAAAGTATTCAAAAAGCTAACGTTTGGAGATCCTTCTAAGATCGCTGAAGTTTATTGCGGGAAAATCTGATGCACTGTAACAAAAAACAAATGAGATCTTAAGAGGGCCGAATGTGGAAATTAACTCCAGTGATGCTTCCAAAGAGTATTAGTTTAAACAAGTAAGATGCATTTTTTCCACTGTGATCAAAATGTTTTAGTTGAATGAAACATTTAAAAAACATATTATCCAACTTGTCCATAATATAAACATGACAATTAAAGAATGGCTACCATTTTAAACCCATTACAGTGAAGAAAATGTAAAGAAAATAATGCTTAAAGATAATTTCATTTTCTGTCTAAAGTAGCAAATTTTGAATATGTTATTTTGCACATCAAAATAACAGGTCAAAAAAGTCTCATGCTAACCTGTCAGTTTAAAAACGGATTATTCTTTGTAGCAACAACATCATCATCGAATGTGCCATTGTTATAATACATTTATGACTAAAACTTTTCAGAAATCTCTGTTTTATTTTTTACTCTGAATAACAAAATACCCCAATTCACAATCCAAGATCCAACAAAAAAATTCAAATGGGAAAAACTAATCCTGATCTGTAAATGCAAGATGTCAATATAAATTAGTTTTTCTGTCATTTAATGCCTATTTTGAAATGAAACAAATACTTTCGTAGTTGAACAACTGGTTAGAAAAGGTTGTCCTATAAAATGACTGAGTGGTGCTGAAAGGACAGCTCCACAAGCCTGAGTCACAAACACGGAAGTCTTTTCTAGGATTTTGGTCTGAAGTTTCTAACATGACACATCAAAAATGTCCACAAACTTGCTTTATTACCTGCTCTGGTCCCAGTTGGCCGCAAAAAGAACGAGAATCTTCCTGCCATATTTCTCCAGATTGGAGAGAACCCCTGGGAAGCCATCCTTCAGAGCCTGCTTGATGCCCGGGTCGGTGGCCTTCAGGTTCTTGAACATGTCCAGGTTCTGCTGCCTGTACTCGAAGTACTGTGCCAGCAGCCGAAACGCCTCAAAGTGGTTGAATTTCCTCGCCCTGAGGAATCTGAGGATGAACGCGTCATCTGTCCTGAGGAACCCGATGTCCGGCCGGGTGATGATCATGTCCCGAACCTCCTGGATGTCCTGATGGAGAGTCTCCGGGTTCTCCTTCAGCTCCAGCTTGGCCTTCTCCAGGGTCTCTGGAGACAGGCCAGCCTGCAGGTGAGTCATCGTTTGCAACAGCTGTCCCTCCGCGGGGGGTTCTCACCACAGCAGCTTCTGATAAACCAGTTGGATGAGCGGTTGCCTGCAGCAGCAGCAACAGGGCAGGGAAGTGGACTGACTGTTTTTTTTTTCTTTCCCTCTCTCTGTCTCCCTGATCAGTGGCTGGCTTCAGATGGAGGCCTGCTGCTCTGTAATCCACCCTGAACTGGAACAGACGCTGACGCTCTGATTCTGTGATTCATTCCTTTCATGTCGGTCACTCACTTTTACGCACAGGATATATATATTTTCAATTTTTTATTAATCCCACGTCCAAGGTTTGAACTTTATTGTAATTTCCCAGGGTGCACGCGGTGAAATCACGTCCTGGGCTTCAGGATGCGCGTCCAGCCTGCTGATCCGGACGGGCTGAGCTCGGAGCTGCCAGACAGCCGCTCGCCTCCATGTCCAAACCTTTCTCTGCCTCTCTGTGACCCGATGGCGATGACAGCATCCCAGGGTGTCGGAGTGTGGCTCGATGCGGCACCAACCTGCAGCCGCTGCTACATGAGCAGCAGCAGACCTCCGCCTCCGACGCGCATCTCCATCAATGTCAGCTTTAAAGCAACAATCCGATCTTTATTCTTACCCACAATTTGGGAGTGAAACTAAGGAGCATCAGAAGGGGAGGTGTCCGGTTGGTACAGGTGTTGGTCCACTCCGGTCCGGTTTTTGGAGAAGGGTGGAGGGATGATGAGGAGGAGGATTACTGTGTCCGCTCCTCCTGCTGCTGCCGTCTGTTCTCTGGGAAACTGACTGAAATCCACAGTCTCTGCTCTGGAGGGGAGGGGGGGTGCAAGGAGAAAGGGAGGACGAGGAGGTGGAGCGATGGAGAGGCTGTGGATCTGCGTGGAGGATGGTTAAAAATAATGGTTTAGAGGATGTAAAGGTACAACAGATGGGCGTGGCTTTTTTCACCTTTCATTGACCCAGTTCTCTATGTGGCAAACATGTTAGTTAGGTGTTATTTAGCCTTCAGATCTGAAACGGTACCAAATACCAAACCACTTTCTACTGAACAAGCAGCAAAACCCGCTGCTTGTATAAAGGTTGATGTTTCATCAATCTGTTCAAGAAATGCAGTATAACTCAATAAACAAGAGCCTTTTAGGAAAGCTTTATTTTAAATAATTTTAAAAAAGCAACGAAAAAAAACCCGGATTCATTAATAGTTTTATTACAGACGAACAGAAGTATTTTTTAAGGTTTAATTCTGTAAATGTTGATGATCCTGGCTTGCCGTCAGTGGACAGTAAATAATGCAGGGTGGTCTGGAGCTACTGAAGACGGGAATCGGAGACCTCTGGCCACACAGCAATGGGGTAAAAGGGACTGATATCTAAGTGACTTCCATTGGTGCAGTTCATAAAGTGGTACTCCACCAATGGCTGTTAAAGAAACAAGGCCGTTTGAAGAGTCAAAGCCTCAAAAGTCCTCCCACACACATGGATCCCAAACACAGCTGTCGCAAGCCTTGTTCCAAAGCCCCATTAGATGTCTTACCTTACAGAAAAAGGCATTCCTCAAGGCTCTAAAGATTTCTATTCAGATGACAATAAATGTTGCCTCTCATATGCAGATCAAAGGCATAGAACCTGGAGGTAGAGTGTAAAGTTACCAAAGTCATAAAATGTGGAAGTTCTTAAAGGAACAATAGTTGTGTGAAGAGAGTCCCTTTAGGCCTGGTCTGCGAATAGGACCAGTAGAAATATTTTCATCATATGCAAATAGATTTTTCAAACTTGATTAACAATTGCAGATACATGAGGTAAATGTGTACCAAATGATATTTAGTTGAATTTTTAGAAAGATAATTAACCCAGATCTTCATTAATGCATTATTTTGTAGCTTGGACAGTTTTGTTTGCCACAAACTCTAAAAGCTTTTATCAAAATAACAAATTTAGCTATTTGTGGTAAGAGGTGGTGCTGATGTACAACTGCTGTTTGCTTATGTTCTTTAAAAAAAAAAATCAAAGCACATAAAAATTTGTTTTTTGAAGAAGAAAAAACGAAAACTTTAAACTTAGTTAGGGTCATCCTTTCAGTCTTTGAGGTTTAATTTGCCGAAAGGAGTCCCAGCATGGTTTTCACTTTTATGTTTAAAAGTAAAGCCTGGCTTTGAGTGGTGATGATGTAATAATCAAAAATGAACCAACAGAGATGTATGAAAGAATCATCTTCGTAG
Source organism: Orestias chungarensis (assembly GCA_032876305.1). Classification (NCBI taxonomy): domain Eukaryota; kingdom Metazoa; phylum Chordata; class Actinopteri; order Cyprinodontiformes; family Cyprinodontidae; genus Orestias; species Orestias chungarensis. The sequence continues at coordinate 398,702 of JAVLVB010000407.1, read as the reverse complement.
CCTGACATCTATAATGTTTCAAAGCAAGAGAAGTGATTTTCTGTCCTTCACCAACACGCTTTGCTGTGTGACAGAGGGAAATGTGAAGTGAAACAGTTGTTTCAAAATGAACATGATGATGTGCAGCAACAATAGAACGCAGGATGTGGATGGAGTCTGTGTGACTGAAAGGAAAAGCAAATGGGGGGGGGGGGCTGACACCTGCTCAGCAGCCACCAGGCAGCTGGACTTTAAAATGCTGAATTAATTTCCTTTGTATCCGACTGATTATCTCCTCTCAGGGCTTTCTGTGTCAGTGCAAATGGTGGGAGCGTTCGGCTCAGTTGCCTTCTTCGCTGCCTGTTAAATCAGCAGAGTAGAGACAAATCTGGAACAAATAACGTGTAAATGGAACAGGAACTGTTGTGAAACAGCATCTTATAGTTGGAGGCCATTTACTTGTTCCCTTAAGAGCAGCTAAATCCTGGAACCTTGAAGTAAAAATATATAACGTATGACATGACAAAGATTTAAGTTACTTTACAAAATTTATGGTTTAATTTTAGTATAATGCATAGTCTAATATATACAGTATGATGTACATATGATGAATGCATTTCTGATGCTCCGAAGTATTTTCTTGCATATGTATGAACTCCAAGGCTACGGCTGGTAAAATGTTGGCCTCTGATTGGTTGAGATGCTTTAGCTTTGATGTCCGTAAGTGTGTTAGACAGTGAATGTTTATGCACTAAAGCTCCCAGTGGTCAGAGGTTTTATCCACTTTACTTAACTGGTTTAAACACAAATGTAAATTAAAAACATGACTAATTACATCACCAAGTAAAGCAACAGGCCTTAACTCAATAATAAAGAGAAATGATTGAAAGTGCAAGATAACAGACAAGTACCAAAGCAGAACCTTACAAATATCTTAAAACCAAACTTTTTAAATCTGAGACAAAGATGAAATGACCTTTTTCCCCCCAACCTTATGCAGGTATGAGGTTCCAGGCCTGTTTGTGTTTTTCCTTTTTATGAGATCAACAGTTAGGGCCAGATCAAGGACCCTAATAAAATAAAAAGTGCAAGATTGATCTGTAGATAGTCTTACAGCTTTGCATCCCATTGTTGTGACCCCATTATGATTTAAATAGGATATATTCAACCCACCACTGTGGAGAACAAGCAGAAGTACAGCACAAAGACACATGACCAGCCAAAAACTGAATTAAGATGACTGTTTTTTCTCCAAATTCTATTCCTTGACCTATAAATGGGGGAGTGCGCTGCTAAATGCCGCCCGAGGGAAGAAATGTGTGTACAGTATCCTGATCCAGTTAGCAATGGAAAGGTTTTTAAAGCCTTTAAATGAGAAATTAAATTCTCTGTAAATCTGTCTGAATTAAATCCAAATGAAATGACCTCCCACTCACAGCGACACTTATTCAAACACGCAGTTAAGCTGCGCAGCAGCACATTCCCCAGGCACGCCAAAATTTATTTTTCTTCAAAGCAAAATATAATTATTCTTTCAAATGTTATTCTCTTCATTGTAGCCAAAAGCCTTTGCCATTGGGTAAAGATGATTTGGACAACACCCTGTCAGTGGGGGAGGGTAAAGGCAGTGACACTACCAGAGCCGATGTGAGGTGTCTTAGAATGTCTTCAGCTGTGATGGATGGATGTAAGGGCTGTTTAAATGTATTATAGAACAACATAAGTAATAACATAAGTGCAGAGAGACCGTTTGTTTCTATAGAATGGTTCGGAAGGGTTTGTATTGATGAAATTCAAAGTCATCAAAGGTCTGCTGACTCTGCACGTAAGATAATTACATTTTTATTCAGGCTGTCACTAGCGGTTTAATTTGGGATTCATCCAATAATTTTCCATGTTTCTATTCAAGGTCATAGGGACCCAGAACCTATCCAACCTTTTACCTGGCATGATGTAATGAGGTAATGTGCATGCTCATATGTTCTTCTGAGCTCTGCTTAAAAACTAGCATTTAGCTTACATTCCAAATAGGTTTAAAATCTAAGAAGAACTAAACCACCAAAGTTAACATCCATGCATGCATTTAGAGAACATGTCAACCTCAAATGCCCAGATTCAAACCACAAACCTCACAGTGAGAATAAACTTTCTAAAACACGTTTCATTCATAGAAATAGTTTTCTAGAGCTCTTTGTTCTAATGTAATATTTAAGGCTTACGTTTAATGACAACTCAAACCAAGTCAAAAAAAGAACAATAAAAAACAATTTAATTCAGACATGTTACGCTGAAAGCTCGACAAGCACGGGAATTACGACCAATTTAACCATTTTCCATCAGGCAGTCTTTTTATGTATTCCCCCAAGAGGTTTAAGCCATAAAAAAGGAATGCTGAGGAAGGGGTTGTCCCCTGAGCTATAAATCCATATACATATTTATATATCAATAGAAAGTTGAGTGGAAGAAAAAAAAGGAAGATAAAAAAGTGTGGAAAGCAGCTTGAGTTAGTGTTTTAAGAGTGAGTATGCATTAGTGACTCTAAATTTGGGCTTCCTTAACACTGAAGGTGTTCCCTCAGACTGCCTCGATGCCCCCCTGCAGTGATGCATGGACGCCAGGCAGAATATTGGTAACAAATCCTCCAACAAAAATAAAAATCCATTTTTATATTTTATAATATTTGTATTTTTGGAGAAATTGTACTTTGTTTTTGTTTTTCCAGTAGCTGTAAAGCTCTCAACAAATCAAACGAATTAAATTTCACCTTGTGTTAAGAATCAATTTTTTGTGTTTCATTTTCTGGTGGAAAGATAAATGAATGAAATAATCTATGCTATTATGACTTAATGGAAACATTTTACATGAATAGAAAACAGAAAAACATCACAAAACAGATTTCATGTCATTTGCTTTTTAAAATGTCTGGGTCAGAACACAGAACCAAGGATTAAAATCCTACAGTGCTCTCTGCTGGTCAATTTATCCCTCCACTTTTCTGCTTGCCAAGTGTTTATTTTGAATTCTGATGTTTTTTTCATTTCCTGGTATCATTGACATACCAGTTAGGCCTCTGTTATTAAATCAAATCTTTTACTCAGCATCTGTTGTCTATAGAAAAACAAACGAAAACTCTTTGAAGTTTCAGTACAGAAAGGAAAATCATAAAATTATAATATGTTAAATTTTTTTTATCATAAGTTTCTTCACTATGCTTAAGAGCCTTTTATCTCTTCTGTTTTGTTAATGTTGTTTATATTTTTTAGTCTTAACCTTTTATAACGAGTGTTACGTATCTCATTTAAATTAAGCTCTTTAAAAGATAATCCTATACATGACGCAGGAATAAATCCTAACTCTTTACAATAATGTAAATGGTACATCCTGAAATAAAAGCTACAAGCTTCGCTTTTAAGCCCATAATACTTATGTGGCTTCAAATTCATGCAGCTAGTGCTCTAATTTGCAGAAAGCATCTTTTAGTGCGTAAACCAAAGCGTGCAACTGGATGAGCTGCAGATGGCAGCATTGTGATAGATACAGTATTCCAAATACCTCATTGTAAGTAAAGTTCTTATAATAGTGTGTGATAAATGCAAATAGATATGGACAACATTTAGAGATCATGATTACAAACAAAATATAAGGTTGGTCTCTATTTTCATCATACTGAAACCGAAGATGGAAAAAATGAATGACTGTAAGCTGCAAAGTGTGACTTAAGAAAGAAAAAATCGGGTAAAATGAGATTCCTGATAAACCTATCAACCTTCTGTGAAACCCAAGTGGAAATGTTTCTCCACATGTGGTGTGCTGAACCCCAAGGTCAGCACCTTGCTCTTCAGGTGGAAGAAAATGGATTGTAAGCTCTGCAGCGATCAAAGATGCTGGTCGCCATGCCACTGCTCTGCTCCAATGCTAGCCTCTCTGAGGGCAAACTCAGTGACCCCTGCAAGCAGAGCAGACGTGGGGTTCAGAGTAGCTGAGAGAAGGTTGGTAGTGCCTGGAAAGAGGAGTAATTGGTTGCATGGCAGGAGGAATAAGACTGGGTGAGGAGTGATAGAGTACTTCTTTCCTAAGACTGATTGCCTGCTGGCCGTCTCTGTGGTATGGTTGGCATATTAAACAAAACAATAAAGGTGCCAAGATTGAAATACATCCATGACAATGAGTCAGTTTATTTCCTTAGTGTAATTCATGACAATTTGAGCAGAAGAAAGTCTTTCAAGTAGAAATAAATCCATCCATCAATACCGTCAGACACAATGATGACATATTGGCAGTTTTCTTTCAGTGGCCTTCAGAGTACATGTTACCAAAAATACCAGCTTTTGTTAAAAATAATATATTTAAAGCGATTATTAAACTTTAGTTTTTAATAAGCCCTAAAGCTCAGTGTTTAAAAATTTGAAGACTTGAAAACATCAGTCTGTAAATTATTAATGTATATAATATGTTTCATTTAGTGTATGAAGTTACTGAAAGAAGTGAGATTTCTAAAGTTTAATTTGCCAAACGTGTCACTGGACTTTCTACTTGTTGGCAGGCCCATCACAAGATGAATCCGTGAATATTGTGATTTTGTTAGTCTGAGATACATTGAAGAATTACATCAATGCTTTTCATGGTTTCAATTATGTGTTTTAAAAGTGCTGAAAGTTAATTTGTCCACCAGAGAAAGGTTTGATGCATGTTTCTGCAGTCAAAACTTTTGTCTTAGCTTGTTGCATGTTTGTCATGTTTGTTTGTTTTTCCATATTTGTAGGTATTAGTCCACATAGCCTTTTAGTTTACAGTGACATTTAATAAAGGCATCTAACTTAATTAAAACAGTAATAATTTTTACAGGTTTAGTGTTTGCTAACATTTACTTTTTCTATTTGTTATTTGTTCCTATTTGTCTCCATTTCTCTCTCACACACACACTCTGTGGGGAAATGTCTCACCACTGTAGTAAAATGACACACTTTTCGTCATTGGCCACCATCTTTTGTGCCCATTCATAAATTCATCCGTGCAGGAACAATCAGGGCTTTGTGTTTCTTATCAAAAGATTCACTCCACTGGGAAATGAACAACTGGTGTTGCTGGGTGAAATTTTAATTAGCGACAACTGAAGACTTTGCTGGCCTCCATCCAGCACCTTCATAACAAAATTGTATAAATGCACACAAAAATGTATACATTATCAACTAATCAGGATATTGTTCTAGATTTCTTAAGACTTTGGTTGTTTTAGGAAGCTGCTTTTAGAAGGATTTTTTTAAGTCTACATTAAAGCAAAGCTTAAAAACCCTATTGGCTTTGTCTTTAATCAAACTGTGTCTTCTTAAAGGATAAAACAAGAAACCCTTGAAGAAAAAATTGCAATCAAAATTGAAAAATACACATTTTATTTAAACTAAATTATTATTTAGTTTTCTTGTTTATGATCCTTGGTGTTGCCCTGGCGAAATGGGCCCAGAAAAGTGAAAAAATGAAAATGAAAACTGATGAGGCTTCAACAGATATACAAGTAGGGATTCAAAAAAATGTGTGTATAGGTAGAGTGAATAAGATTTAAAAGCCAATACATGTTTGTAGGAACATAAACCAATGAGTAAATAAATATTTTCCACTTCTGCAAATAAATTAATGAAGAAAAAAATTATAATGAAAAAACAACTACAGAGTAGTTGCAGCCGGCTGTGGCAGGGATCTAAGTGTCTTCGTTCAGAAGTGCTGCAAAACTGTAATCTTTCTTAGAACAGTATGATCATGCGCCACTACAAACAGGGAAGGCTCTGGTCGGTGTATTGATGTGAAATACTTATTGATAATAAATCCAAATGATGGTTGGGAAGGAATGAATATGATAAAAACAATGTAATACAATACACATTGTTGTCATTCAGTCAAAACAGAATTCATATGTAAGCTTATTTTTCAATCATGAGACATAAGGAAAATTTCAGAGGTCAAACTGTTGTAACAGTTCAGAGTCAGGGAATAACTTCCAAAACAGCTTTCTTCTTTCCCGGCTTTATCCTCTCCCTACATTAGCATTTTGTTTGGGTGGATCCTGTTCCAAGTTGGCAAACTCACCACGAGAGTGAGGTAATGGGTTCAGAAAGATCTGATTGGCTCCTGGAGACCTGCCTTTGGTGGACCCACACAAAAGACGGCTTTGGGCTACAAATGGGCTGAGAACAAACTTCTACCTAAAGGTTGACCCCCTCTAGTGTACACACACACATACACTCACGCGCAACCCTGAAATTCCTTGCCTCTGTCTCCCTCACTGATGAAGGAGGCCATTCATGCCCGGTGACAAATTACCACTGAAGCATGAGTGTAAAGAGACCCCCCCATCTTTGTGTTTCTGTCTCCATCTCCCTCCATTATCAACTGGGTGAGACTTGTGGGACAGAATATCACACAGGACAGCAAAGCTATGAAAGCAACCTTATGTTTGTTGCTTTGAAGAGAAAGAGAACAATGGCAGTTAGATTTTGTCACGGAAATGTTAATGACTCATTTAGCCTGGAAGTAAAGGTTGAGGTTTTACTGTAAAAAAAATGGTCAGGACCTGATTTGACAAAGAGATTTAAAGACCGAGTGGATGGTTGATACCCACGCAGGAACCACATATATTCAGTTGTGATAAGACAACAAGCATGCTCACTGGCACAACAATGCCAGAAGCAAGCAATGCAACAAACTTATGCAGTTTGCATCTAACATTTAGAAGTAAGATGGATATTTCCTAACACATGTTTTTTATGGTCAGTCTTGTGTTTTATTTGGGTGTGTGTGATGCCAAAAGCCACGACTAATGAATCAAACTAATGAATTTCCATCTACTATGGTGTTGTCTGTTGGATGAAGCTGTGGCTGAACTGGAGAACTCCTTCAGTGACAGACGGCTGAATGAGGAGAGTTACTGTAGATATTCCAGTTCATATACTTTACATGGTTAACCTAAAAAGATCAGAAAAACACTTGATATTATCTAAGTTTCCCTGTCTTTTAGCAAAAATAGCAAAAGAGGTAGAAGTGATAATTTTTTTGTGCTGCAGGGAAGCATTGAAATAAGTGTCATTTCGGATTACTAATGCAACTAATGCATTTCAAATTTAGAGAATAAAATTACCTGTATAAAACAAAAAAAAAAGGAATGCAGACAGAAACCTTTTTTAACAGGGTGTAGTTCTTTTATACCTAAAGATGGTGAAAGCGATTATCTTAGCTGGATGAAGGTGATCTGAAGCATGGGTATAAACAGAGATTCTTGCTCCACAGGAGAGAGCTGCTGGATGGTTATACTGTCCTGACAGTAATCCTCAGATTAACTGGTGTGGGCCTCCACCAGTCATCCAGAACAAAAGCAGAAATCTCTGCTAACCTTAATAGGTGGGTCAATGAGCCAAACCGAACGAGACAGTTTAAGATGACGGCTTGTCTGCCTGAAGCCTGAACCAAACACAGCATTTCAAAAGGATTGAATTTTTTTACACTACTGCCTCTGACTTTAATTTTTAAATAATAAGTAAGTGTTAACAACAACAAGAACTGTACAGGGAAATGTTAAACTTGGTTTTGAACTCTGGTTACTTGAAAATGGTATTTCCACTTTTGTGTCTGTTTTGTGACCAGTAAAGATGCAAACTCTGAGTCCTTTTAAACATTTAAAACATTTGAAGTATGATCAAAGTTCTAAATTAAGAGTTATTTAGGAATAACCAACATCGCAACCAGTGGCTTAGCCAGAAAGGACTTTTCAGGCTGGCTTGATAAGAAATGGGTCAAATAAGCATAACTGAAAATAAGTTTATAGATAAGTTCCAATGTTGCTTTAACAGTCAGATATGTGTCTTAGAAACACCAGAAACAATTTCCTTCGGGATCAATAAAGTAAATACAAAACTCCAGCATAGATACAACGGTTAGGGTTCACTGTCTTCTTAAAGGTATATATATATATATATATATATATATATATATATATATATATATATATATATATATATATATATATATATATATATATATA
>JAVLVB010000407.1:378489-390594 GCA_032876305.1 Orestias chungarensis | reverse complement strand
CTTTCAACTACCACCACATATAAGATTAATTCAAATTTTTTTATGTTTAACTTAATGTATTAGAGGTTAAAGGGATTGTTCCGAAACATAAACCTATTCCCTCCTATTTTTACTAGGACCCGCCCATTTAGTACCAAGCCCCATCTATAGGAACTCACTTGACCACAATTCTTCACCTCGCAAAAGCTGCAAATGTCTTAAGACATTAAGACATTAAGTGTATATTTGAACTAGAAACTGCTACTCAATAGTTCCAGTAACAAAAATACCCTAATATGGATTAATACAGACCAACTCAGTGGCACGACCGCTGAAGCTGACATCCGTGGTCATTTCTTGGAGTCCAGCCGGGCAGCAGCAAAGCAATAAATGGGACTCCTGCATTGTTTTTTTTGTTTGTTTTTTTCTAATTGCTTTGCTTAATAATCTGAAACTTTTCTCTGGATGAAGCGCAGTATTTAGAAGAGGAAAAAAATATTCCTTTATTAACTTAGGAATATATACAGGGAAAAAACATAAATATGGTGTTCTGTTATTCTGATACTGTTTAGGAATAAAGCAAGTGATCTGACACATTCCTCTACAAAACGTTCTTATTTCATCGCAAGGGTCTCACATTTTAACTGGATATTCTGCACTTCTGTTTATGCTGATATAAAATAACTTCCTCTCTATAGCAATGGAGAAACATGATATTTTGGTTGGAGGTTTGTTCACAACATATCATTTGCATTAAAACTGTACACCAAATATTGAATAGGTTTATGAAGCTTATACTCCATCGGAAGCTGCAGAAAAAAAATCTAATCTAATCACACCCATGCTTTACAGTTCATCTGTTTGACTGGTCTGGAGTTGAAAGGATTGCTAATAATAGTGACCGAAGAAAATGGATCCACATGATTGGAAGCTCTCCTTCTGTTACTGCGGTGATGGGAGTTTTCCACATTGCCATTCCTAGCACCATCTTAGTCTCCACAGTAACCTTTGGACAGGAACTGAGCATAAGGAGGCCAGGGATGGAGAGGAATAATAAAATCAAAGGGGCCCCATGAGGGGAAAGAGTTTGGCAAACATACCAAGTACAGACTTGAGGCACAGGAAAGGTTTCGAAGCTCCTGACAAAAAAAAAAAAGTTGCCCCAAAGTACAAAAAAATTAATTTGAAAATAGTTCAAATAATTTTTTTTTTCAAGGAAGACTTCTGAGCATGCTTGGCATCTCATTATAGAAGTAGACAGTGTGTAGAGTACATGATTCTGATCTAGTTTTGAGCACAAATGTACAAAGATTCAGTATATCTGAATTTATAAAATAGTCAGAGAAATAACAAATGTAGTGTTGCTATTGAAACCTCCAGAGGGAATTGCATCTTTGAAAGATAGGTAGCCTTGTCCTCTGCAATCCAGCTTTTGGTGTTTTGAGCTCACACAAAAAAGGCAGTGTGAGGGAACCTTTGGGAGAGGTCCACTCAACATCTGAGGGAGGCAAAGGGGACAAAAGAGCTGGGGGGCGGACGGGAAGGAGGTGAGGGTCAAATTCTTCAGTTGATGGCTGAGAAATGGGGGGGGAGGAGGGGGGTTCTAGAAAGTTTGAACAAGAGAAGAATAAGATCGAGTGGGTGGTGGTGATGGTGAGATGGGAAATGAACTTGAATGTGGAGATTGTCTGGGGATAGTTGCTGTTGCTTTGGATCTCCAGCAGGGGGGAAACTGGTCCATACAGCTTCAGCTTGTAACTTTGAGTTTGTTTAGTTTGAAAGAAACCACAAAACTTTATGGTCTGTATTAAAACTGCTTTTTCTTAAACATGATTTGTTGTTATTAAATGATCCCACTGTAGTTCCACTGTGTGCTTGAAGGATGCAACACTAACTGTGAATATATTGTAGAAATGAAGTCTAAAGCGGCAAAAAACATTAAAATATTAATCTAATAGTTTATTTGGCCATTTTATTGACACAATGTTGACTAAATGTTCTCATACATCATTTACTATCGTTAATTTTTACAGGCTCAGATTTTCAGAAGTTTGTTTTTATTATTATAATTGTATAATGTACAATAACATTGCTTGTAACGTATCGTTTTCATATTTATATTCTCTCATAATGCATATACGTCATTACAATATTTATCTCCAGATAAAAATCACTTATTGAAAGAATTCTTTTATCCATCGTGTTAAATAATAATCTTTAACATGCAAATTTTTTTTAATTTATTTAACGTTTGCAGTGATGAATAAACCAGTAATAACAGAGAAGAAATTAATGAAAACTTTATGCGATTTATCCATACAATTCTGGCTAAATATGTATAAATGTATAGAAACCCTGCTGTAAGCTGCATCACTCTGCAGTTTTGAACATACAGTCTGCTTTTGTAGAATACATAACAACATTGTTTTTGGTCATAAACCTTTATATGTATACATTCATAATCAAATTCATTTTAATAATTACAACCTGTGCTATTTAACACGACACAAGAATAGTGGAACTTAATTAAACATATTTAGAAACATACACTTTAATCAAAAAGGTAAACCAAAATTAAATAGCAAAAGTAACAATCAGTTTTCCCCAAACTACAGCAGAGATAATGTAGATAATAAAATAAAAAAAACATATTTACCACAAACTATGGCATAAAGCGACAAATCTGTTTGAATAACAATTTGCTGCTTTCAGTATATGCATATATTTTATTGATTTACTGGGTTCAGTGAAGCCCAGAGATTTCCCTTTTATTTTATTCCTGCAGTAACAGAATCATATTTCAAAGACATCAAAGTTTCCTGAGAACACATTTTGCTACCAGTCTGCACTAGCGGCACATTTGGTGTACGACGGCTCGTCCAGGTGGAGCACGGCGCACACCTGGTTGACCTTGCAGCGTCCGTCGCAGATGATGCTGTTGTTGTAGCTGACCATGAAGTGGCTGAAGTACTTGTCGAAGACTTTGGCCTGCGGGAGCAGGAACCTCAGGCCCAGCTCAAGAAGACTTTTTGGCTGCAGGCTGGTCAGTCCAAAAGCTTCGGTCATGATATATTCCAGCCTCCAGTCGGACGTTTGTTTTTCGTTGGCTTCCGTCAGATTCAAAAAGTACTGCCAGATATCCTTCAGAGGGCAAACAGTGCCAGAAAGAAGGAGAGACAAAGACAGAAAGGAGAAGTCTTTGAGGCGGTGTGAAAGCCAGAAACAGTTTTTGTGTTCTGATTGACACCGCGATTAATCATAAAAGCACTTTTAGTTTCGGCCTTTAAGCAGTGAGTTTAAAGGATGCTAGAGGTTTAGCCTAAATCTTTTAGAGTACCTGGCCATGTCTTCTTTTTTTTTTTTTGACATAGTTTTTGGAAAATATTCTGAAAGAATAAATTAAGACCACAAACATTTTGGTACTCCTCAATTCTTTTGCCAATAAATGCTAAGAAAAAAAGCTTTCTATGAATCTAACTAAACATCACAAATTTGTAAATGAAATAAAATAAATGAATTTCTACTATTTTTAAAAGTTATATTATGTTATAATTTAAAAAAATGTGTTATTCTCTTCACTCCTTGGCAAACTCTTTTTGTTTGGTCATATTCTGCCCAGCATTCAGGTCTGAACATCATTTTTCTCCCAAATATAACTTAGCAATAGTCTTGAAAAAATATATAATATGTCATTTCAGTGGGTCAAGTGTTTTCTTTTTTATTCATTCATCCAAAACCTCTTTCTGTGGAAAACATACCACACATTAAGTTTGTCTGTCAACATAATAACTAAACTTTATTTTGTCTTCAGCCCATCATTTTATGACATACCATACTATTGACTGAATTAAATGTTCTCTAATCAGAGGGATGGCATAGAGTCTGAATACGTTCGCATACATTTTCCAAAACTCAGTTAAAGCAACATTTACAAATAGGGCTGTGAATATTTCTGTATGCTTCTAAAATTGGGGCATGTTTTTGTATTAGATTCTTTAGTTCATTGTAATCTTCTTACCATGACACTGTAGTCTATGTTGTTGTAGAGATACATGCGGAAACTTGGGTTGTTGGAATACTCCTGAAGAAAATCTTTGATTGGTGTAACAGCCGGTGACACAAACAGAGAATTCACAGGATTGCCTGAAAAATCCAAAACAAGATTCAATGCTATGTTTCTCGCATACATGTTCTTTTTTTTACCTACTACAAATATCTTTGTAAACGTTATGTCAGTAAATATTTATAAGTTGATGAACATTGTAAAATGCTGAATTCAACCTGAAATAAGTTATTTCTCAAAATAGGACATTTTGTAAGTGAATTAAAGCTACAAAACAGACAAAAACCTGTACTGTCTTGGGTTAGGCTTTATGGATTCAAGATTTAATAGCAATAAATTGTGGTACCATCTCAATAAAAACCACGATAAACACAAATTACAGTGTTAAACAAAGGATACCAATTTAGAAAAGGCTTCTTTGGGACACAAGTTACATAGGGAAGTTTGATTTCTACAACTAAGCTGCAAACCGTGAATACGTAGCAAATCAGCCAGTTTTTAGGAGTTTTAAAATAACAGTAATCTTAATCAATTTATGCGAAAATAAATACTAATTGTATCAAAATAACGATAACAGCACAATAATGTACGGTCATAAATCATCGTTTTAAATATTGAGACGAGTTCAGGAAAGCTGAGTGGGACTGGGGTCTTCAGATGCTTTCCTTCTTCTCCCACACACCTACGGCAAGTTAGTGGATTACTAAATGCTGATAGGGCAACTTAGCAAATTGATTCATGTATAATGGAACAGGAGTGCATCTACAGGTTGCAGGGACTTTGGCACCCCTTCGTTTATTCATTGTCTTTGTATTTGATTTGAACTAAAAGTCTATAATAAAAAAATAGCTTCTAAAATCTAAAGCAAATCTGCAACATATAAATGCATTCACTCCACATTTGATCAGTCTCATGTCTAATTAGTGCACTGCATTTTTTGTTCAGTAAGCATATTTTGTCTTGCAGAAGGTCTGCAGAGGCTGAAATGTAACTCTTAATTCACTACGCAACAGGCTGAGCAACATGGAAATTACTTTAACATGTTCCAGTCTCTTTTATGTGTAAATTTATTCATATTGCCTTCTTTTTGTACATATGACAACCTACAAAATCCTTTTGATTGAATTGTTTTACCTTTTTAGATGTTTAAGAGTGCACAGGAACCCTGCTTTATGTTTTCTGCCTATACACTCATTTGGTAAAACAGTCTTTATGGGTGCTTTATTGCTGTCTAATTGCTCACATACACTGTAAAACAAGACAGTTCAGCTTCAGGGAATCATTAAGAGTGTTGCTTCAACATCTTTACAAAAAAGCACATGCGATCCGTATTGCCGTCTGTTCCACCTCAGAATCAGATGCTATGGGGTGAATACTAAAGTTTAGCATTAAAATTAAACAGGAGGTGTGGATGTCTTAGAAGTTCTAATTCAGCATGTATAAACACACTCTGCGTGTTTGTTCTCACCGTCTTCATCTAGCAACACCATGATGCTGTCTCTGTGGGTGTGTCCGTAGAACTGTCCTGCAACAACATGGCTGTACTTCCTGAAGATGGCCACCAGCCTCTCGTTGTGGGACTCTCTAATGGCAGTGGTGTTTCTGACGAAGGGCAGGTATCCCACCGGGACGTGGGCTATGATGTACACCTGTAGGACAAATGTGAGCGCACTGACTCGCACATCAGCGCATAACGCCACGGGTTAGCCAAGCTAAAGTCAAAGGTCAAACCTTTTCTTGGCTCTGAGCAGCTTTTTCCAGAGTCTTCTCCATCCATTCAAACTGTCCAGCTGGGTCCGTCATGTTGCTTGTGACTTTATCGGGACCGTAGTAAAGGATGGTGTTGAGACTCACCAGCCTAAGACCAGGTTTCACCAGCTGCGAGTAGAAACCACCTACAGGAACAAACCGAAGCCCAAAAAACAACACTAAGAGCTTTTTAAGATGACAGAAACCAGACTCTTGAAATAAATGTATCAGCATCCTATCCTAAAATTTTTAAGACAACAAGTTATACTGCAGTTAAAGTACAAACATCTTAAGCAGGGCTTTTTTATTCGTATATCAAACTATATAAAAAATGTGCCTTTGGATTACAGCACAATTGACCATCAGACAACAGATACAAACATTGCATGCTCTAATTTGTACAACATATCTATCCTTTCACATTTCCTGTCAGCTTCTTAGACTTACACAAATTTCACATACACATTTTCTGCTTTGTAATTTAAATGTGTACAAACAAATGAGTTTATAGATATTAAGTGGTATTAAAATTTAAACATCTTAATCTAAAGTGCGTAGATTTATTTTTAAAGGCAGACATATCCTGGATTATACCTGAAATAAATAGTTTAAAATGCTTAAAGCATTTGCTATTGTGTAATTCTATTCAGACCTTTTGCAAAACTGTGAGCACAGTCGTTGTGCTGTTAATGGAGCAAAGGTAACTGGATTTGAATTGCTTTACATTTTAACACAACACTCCGTTGTGGTTTGTGGCTCTAAAGGTAAACCGAGCTGAACTAAAACGAATCTGATAAAGACATGGAGCTGAGTTTTAACTCCCTGATCCATTTTCACAGCTGTAGCTTCATACAAAACGTCCCATCTTGGTGTGGAAAGCTTTAAAGTACCTTGCGAGAGAGTGGAGAGGGCTTCAGTGTTCAGCCAGGGTTTCCAAAGGGCAGCAGCTGCTTTGTAGATGGCATTAGTTGAGTCTGGCATCTGGTCCTACAAGAACAAAAACACACACAGACATCGTGAAAATAAGGAACACCTTCTTATAATTTTAGGGTTTCAAGATTAAATAAAAAATAATCTGATCAGGTTTTAAAATCCATTAGAAACAACATTAAAACATCACATTGCATCATGTAGTTTATTAACCAAAAAACATCAGAAAAATCTAGATATGTGGAAAATGTGTACCCTCCCACATAATTGAAGAAAAAAGGAATCAGCCTGAAAATTTAAAGGTGAACAGCCTCTTCATTTCAAAAACTATAGGCCATCATAACGATGTCTTTGAAGAAGTCAATCACAGTGGTGATAGAATCTTTATTTAGGCTTATTTTGCCACCACAGCCCTGAGCAACTTGGTATGAAATATATAATTTAAAAATTTCAATTTTTAAGATTTCAATAACTTCAAAAATTTAAGTCAGGTGGACATTTTGCTTCAGAAAAAGCTTCCTCTAAAACAAGCTTAACTGAATACACAAGCTAGTGAGGACAAGGTTCCTTTTTTTAAGTTTGTGTTTCCTCACTATTTGATACTTCCCCTCTGTGACGTGTCACAGTTACCTGTGGCCAGTAGTCGTGGTTTCCCAGCGCAGGGAAGACGGTTAGGTTGGGAAAATGCTGTGCGATGGTCTGAGTCATGTTACTGATCACCTGGATCACCAAGTCTGTAGAAAGCTCAGCAGGAGGGACATGAGGTGGACTGTCCCTGTGGGAGAACAAATGATTAGTGGGAGGAAATCATGTAGATCTGGTTAATTCATAACCTTATAGGTTAAAAAACACAAGTTATTTTAACTTGAACTGATTTATAGGTTAAGGTCAAATTATTAATCCTCTTTTTATAAAACCATAAATGAGTGCATGAAATGTAAATGAGGATTTTTATCATTTGCAAAGGAGAAGTTATACCATATTTCCTGTTAATGGGACATTTACATGAATGCAAAACAATACAACCCCCCCCCAAAAAAAAAAAACAGTGAGTTTACCATATGAACACATGAACAATAGCAAAGAAAAATAGAACAATATTTATGAACAATATACATTTTATTATTTAGTGCTTATTAACTATTTTGCAGAAATACATTTTAAAACGATTATGTATCATTTTGGAATAAAAATGTCATTCTGGTATTTCTTAATCTCACAGTCCAGACATATAAGAAGGAAGTGATACTTTGGTTAAGTAATGTGTCAGTGTTTTATTTTGTATTATATTAGTGGGATTCTCCCCATGAAGAACCAGCTAAATAAATTTTTCTTGAGGGTGTGTTTCTCTCTAGCATTCCAGAATAAGTGGCATTTGCTCTGATTTTGGGTCAGATTTTAAGCACAAAGTCATGATTATAGAAAACCAGAACATCAAACTTCAGTTGAAAAAATGGGCATCTTTGAAGAAACAAAGAATGACAAAGGAAATCTTTAACTCTTTATCCATTTATCATTGCTAAACTATGCATGACCTGAGAAAATGATCCAGTGTCCTGGAATTTTATTTCCTTTCAAATCATGGAGGGTAAATTATTTCTTTTAAAACTGCAAAAAGTGCCTGAATGTGCAAAGAATTTTGTAAATACGTGATAAGTGAAATTGACAGTGTATACTATAGTTAACAGCTTTGTTATGAAGTATTTAATGTCTTTTATCATACACAAACTTCACTGTTTTAAATTAAGCAAATCACAATTCATCTGTAATTCCCTGTAAAATAATCATCTATCTGACCTTTTTATTCATATTTTAACAGTAAATTTAGAAAGCAACAAACTTGAAAATAGTAATCCATTGCCCATTGGATATTAAAGTAACTTCATATCTAAGAACATTGTTTCTCTGTTTTAAAAAGGTTTTATGAGCATGTGAAGTCATAAACCGCAGAAATAAAGGAACAGAAAGTAAAATTACACATTTGTTTTTTAAACTTCTTATTTCTATTGCTAATGAACACTCACTTATTCTCCCTGTACCATTAAGACATACCCACCAAGTGTTAGAAATATATATACATAAAAAACAACATAAAAGCAGTTTTCCCTTCAACATTAAGAGTGATCTATAATATGTGTACTGACCCAGTCCATATGATGAAGTCCTGCGGCTGTGTAAGTTGTGCCATGTTGGTGAAGGCTGACTGGATCAAGCTGTACGGGGAGTCGCACAGGAAGTCTCCAAACAGCCCAGCATGGGTTGCAGGGGCTCCTTTGGAGGAGAAACAAACCTTGGTGGGGTCCTGGGTCAGATTGTAGGTGGGGTCCAGGTGAAGGTCGGTGATGTGCCAGAACCTTCCTGAAAAGAAAAAAAAAACAGAACGGTTGAAAATTATACAAATTAAAGATGCAAAAATCTGTAAGCCCTCATTTTCAATCAATCTGTTTTCTTTTGTCGAACACTGGTGCCCCTCAGGGACGTGTTCTCTAACCACTCCTCTTCTCCACTGCACCGCACCTCTGCAGACTCGTATGTGAAACTCCTGGGATTTTCAGATGACACTGTAATTTTTCAAGCGGTCCTGTCTTCACTCATCACTCTGTGGTTTGGCTTAACCACAGAAACGGAACAGGTCCAAACTGCAATGAACAATCATGTCTGCAGAGCAGTTCAGGGGGAGGCAACATCTCTGCAGACCCCACACATCCCGAATAAAAGTATTTAGACTTTTACCTGCAGGTCGGATCACAAAGAGCTCTTTATTCAAACATGAATTTTTGCGCTGTAACAAGCATTTTCCTTAATCCAAACTTTATTTCCTTCTAACATTTCTGTAATCATTCTTTAACTGGAGTTAAATTGTATGTGTAAGTCCACAACATTTTCCCAATAAAGCTAATTCTGAGTAATAAAGGTCAAATACTGAAAAATGACTTCTTTGTCACTCTATTTACTAAATATTTAAAAACTCCCTTAATATACTGTCTATAAACGCATCAAACTGCAACATTTATTCTACTTCACCTTTTTCAAAATGAATAAGAAGTTACTTTATTTGTTCCAAATTGCTTCCTTTCTAAGCAATAACTCCTTCAAGAAGCCATGCTTGTTAATATCAATTACCACCATCACATTTGTCAGTATTTCTGTTATAAACTTAACAACAAATGTAGTTTCTATGGGCATGTCAGGCTTCTCAACTTTTGTAAAAGCTGGAAATCCTCTGTAATTAAGCCTGACTATAGAAGAACGTTGTTTCAAGCAGAACTTCCTTTAAAACTTGGCCAGTTTTTTAGATTTTTTTAGTTTAGCATCCAGTATTTACTTTCAACACCTGATTACACTGTCGAGTATATATTTATAGAGGCTTTCTCAAATTGATCCATGTACCAAAATATTAGCAGAGATTTTCACTTTTATTAGCTAAGATGAAAACTTTGCACATTTTGTCATTTAATCTACAAACAGATTGTTTAAATCGCACCTTTTTCTCTCTCCTGCACACCTACATCTCTGTATTTGTCTGCTTATTGATGAGAGACGATTGTTGCTGTTGTTAGCAGAGTCTTCTGCTCACCTGTTCCTGGCAGGTAACGACTTCCGGTCGGTGCTGCAGAGACAGGAGCTGCAGAGCAGAGCAGCAGCACAAACCAGCTCCCAACCCGGGCCATGGTGAGAGAAGCAACTAAACAGACGTGTTACCTGGGTCTTACAGGAGGCAATCAGACAGAACTGGGGCAGCACATCACTTCCTAGAAGTAAACAGGAAGTGAGGCGATCAGCTGATCGGTGTAGGAGGGGGAGGAGTTACACGTTAAACCACTTAAATCATGTTGAGCTTCTTTTTTTTTTAATATTACATGTGTTTGTGATTGTAATCTCACATAATAATTAATAATATAATCAAATAATTAAATAATTAATTTTTTACACTTTAACATTAATCTACATTAAAATGATTAATTTTCTTACTGTCCTTCAGTTTAAGGGGGATACTTTTTACTTTAGAGTGTAGCTTTTAAACCACAGGAGGATTCTAGATACCTGGCAGTCACTCGGGCAGGTAATTGTTGTTGAACAACTTCTTTGCAGCATTAATATGTATTTGCAGAACTGAAGTGTCCTCACGAATAAACTCTTAAAAAATCATGATGTAGCTTTACAATGGGATTTATGGCTGGGACTATCTAGACCTGCGTGTCGGATCTGGATCCAAGAGCTCTTGACGTTTTTCCTCCTGGGTTTTTATCATGTAGAGCAGAATTCATGGTATAATCTACTATAGAAAGTCGTCCAGGTCCTAGAGCAGAGGGCAGCCCAGCCCAGACCATCACCGTAACACAACTAGTTTTGATCCAATTTATTAAGTTTAATTACCAAAAGGCTTTTTCAGTTCATACCAGATGTAAAACACACCTTCCAAAAATGTGTAACTGTTTCAGTATCGAGAGTTTTTTGGTCGAACGTGAAAGCAGCCGTTGTGTTTCTGAAAGGGTGGGGTTGTTGGTTTGGGTGCCATTTTTACCATGTCACTTTTTTTATTTTTTAACATTGACCCAATGTGGCCAATGTGGATGATGCATTCTGGGAATAAATCTGGTAAACTGGTCTCTCCTGTAAAGATTCACTACTATTCCATATTCTCTCAATTTGTGAGTAATGAATGATTACTGTGCTATCATCCATTTTCCAATCCGCTTATCCTTGTGAGGCCACAAGTGGTGTCTATATCTGGCAGTCATCTGGTTCACCCTGGACAGGTTGCCAGGCCATCGCATTAACACAGAGAAAGTCAGACATACACCCAAGAACAATTTAAAGTATCCAACCGACCCTTTACTGTGGAAGGAAACAGCAGTACCTGGTGAGACCCCCCGCATGCGTATTCAAAAAAGGCTTGTAAACCTTTCCAGATGGCAATTATCTTTCGCAGCTTTACTTCAATTTCTTTAAATTTGGCCGTAAATTTTCCAAGATATTTCAACCCTTCCATTCTCTATGCACCAATCCTCCCGGAGGTGGAACACCTGGAGGGTTGGTGCAGAGAGAACAACCTCTGCATTAATGTAAAGAAAACCAAGGAGATGATTGTGGACTTCAGAAGGGGCAAGCATGCCCACCTCCCCCTGCACATGGGAGGATCTGCGGTGGAAGTGGTCAACAGCTACAGGTACTTGGGTGTACTCCTGAGTAACAACCTCACCTGGAGCAACAACACTTCCATTCTGGTCAGGAAGGCGCACCAGCGGCTCTACTTCCTCAGGAGGTTGAGAAGAGCTGGACTCGGGAGCTCAGTTCTCACCTCCTTCTACAGATGTGTGGTGGAGAGCGTCTTGTGCTCCAGTATCAACGTGTGGCATGGAAGCTGCTCTGCTGCAGACAGG
>JAVLVB010000407.1:367800-378389 GCA_032876305.1 Orestias chungarensis | reverse complement strand
AACACTTCCATTCTGGTCAGGAAGGCGCACCAGCGGCTCTACTTCCTCAGGAGGTTGAGAAGAGCTGGACTCGGGAGCTCAGTTCTCACCTCCTTCTACAGATGTGTGGTGGAGAGCGTCTTGTGCTCCAGTATCAACGTGTGGCATGGAAGCTGCTCTGCTGCAGACAGGAAAGCTCTGCAGAGAGTGGTGAAGGCTGCACAGAGAACTGTTGGAGTCCGAATTTTCATTGCTGCTATGTCCGCAGTCCCATATCGTAGATTCTGTGTCCATATTGTAGATTCTGTGTAGTTAAATCCTATTTCTCGTATAGTTCTTTATATTTTATTATACTATTTGCACTCCGAATTTTTATTGCTGCTATGTCCGAAGTCCCATATTGTAGATTCTGTGTTCAAATCCTATTCTCGCATAGGTCTTATAATTTATTATAGTATTTAAAATTGCTATCAGGGTGTAAACTGGACCGGGGGATTAGAATTTCGTCCCACCTCATGTACCACATGTGATGTGATGACAAATAAAATTCCTTGATTCCTTGATTCCTTGAAAAAGTTTTTTTTAAGTGATCTTATATATATATATATATATATATATATATATATATATATATATATATATATATATATATATATATATATATATATATATATTTTTTTTTTTTTTTTAGTAGGGGCATAACCAGTTTTGTCAGACTGCAAAATTATCATCAGTGATGTATGAACAACTGAATATATTATGTCCTAAATCATAGAATAAGATAATCTAAAACAAATTATGAACTCTGATGAACTTGTATGAGTAATCCTTGCCATTTCTAAACATGTGAAACATAGGAAGCTTAATAAATTAGATGTTTTACTTTTTAGAAGCCTTTAATGTGTTTTTAAATGCAGCAAAAATACTGGAAACATTTTGTCTGCCTTAATTTAGCCAAAGATTTCACAGTTTAGAAAAACAGCATCTAAAGGTCCATGACATTGCAAATAGGTTCAACTTTATGCCTAGTTATACATAATCCAGTTGTATCTGTATTACAATACAGGATTCATTTATAACTACTAAATAAACATAACTGAATTAAGTTGTTTATGGTAGAAAAGAACGTAAGTAGTAAAATTTATTTTGAACTAAAGAAGTTTCTGAGAAAGTTAGTTTTTGATTGAAAGCACAATGTCAGTATAATTTAAAGGGGAGGTTTTTGGCTTTGATAAAATAAGCCAGAGGAACATTTAAGCTAAAAGTCAAAACTTTGTTTTATGGACTGGTGGAACCAGAATAAAAACTAATTTCAGTTACTTCCCTTTAATCTTCTTCTGCGAAAGTGTTTTTAGATTAAGTTTAATCCCTGATTGAGAGAACATGAGGAGAAAGTTCAAAGGTTACATTTTAAACTACAGAGTTCTAAAACCTTTACCTCCCTTCTCATATTACATGATTCATTTAAAGCATTACAGACAAAAGCACAAGACATTTTATTACTTTATTTAATGTCTTAAACAGAGTTGCAAAGTTGCTCCATCTGTCATGAAATAAAACAACGTGTTTCATACAAAAAAAAAACATTTTAAAAAACATGTGCAGCTTGCAGATCTTTCACATGTGGAGGAGAACAAGGTGCAAAGAGCAAACAGTCCACAATAATTGTAAAAACAACACGGATTGGCCGATTAGTGGTGCTGTCATGTTGAGCTCTCATGCCTTCTCATAGGTGCGCACCGCATGGATTTCTTCGAAGGTCAAATTCTGCAGGAAAGAGACAAAAGTTTGAAAACACAAAACAAAACTTTGTTTTGTAATATACTTAATTTATGCAAGCAAGCATAAAAATGAATAATGAAGAATGATTCAGATAAATTGGTCTTGTCTTTTGTTGTTCATTGCTGTATACTAAACTCTTTTATTTGTGTTTACTTGTATGTTATTATGCCCAGCACACAAACATACTAGCTAAGCCAGTCACCTTCCCAGTGTTTAATAAACTGTCTATTGTCTTTCTATAAAGATACAGCAAAGTTCAAAAGACATTTTCTAGAGTCCCCACGGACTGCACATTAAAATATTTTGTAATTTTCACCATTAAAACTTCTTTTCTTTGTAAATGCCATTTTGCATTTGAACTGTAACTGGTTTCCTTACCATGATCATCTTGCCGTCTTTGACCTCTCTGACAAACTTGGTCTCTTTGCCGTCCCATTTCTGAACGTGGACCAGCTTGTCATCCTCCAGAGTCACTGTAGACTACAACAAAAAGAGGAAAAAAGAAAAGTTGCCGGGGTTTCTTTAAGTGATTGAAGATATTAATGAACTTCACTGCAAGTCAAACAAAAAAAAAAGAGGTCCTAAGAAGTTTTGCAATACCATCACTAACTTTCACACAGCCGAGTAAATGTGTTACACTTTCAAACCCTCTGTATTTTTATATTAGTCACAAAAGTTTTTTCAAATTGTTAAACATTTTTAGGGCTTACTTTTTATTGTTTAGATTCTGACATGCTCTAAATAAAGTGTTTTGTGTCCTGGCATCTTACTTTACAGTTTCTGTCATCTGCGGTGGTTTCGTCAAACTCCTCTCCCAGTGTGAAGGAGATCTCTGTGTTTTTGAAGGTGCTCTGGGTGCGGACCACCACCTTGTCTCCCTCCTGGCTGATGATGACGGTCGGCTTGGTCACATTACCAACCTGCCTGGTGGCAAAGCCCACACCTGAGAAGGAGAAGCAAGTCAGTATTGTTCTAAACCTCTTATTTTTATCACCATGTTCCAATAATTTATATGCAGTTTGCATTAAAAAAAATGATCAGAGTTGTTATACAAGAATTTAGTAAGTAAGATCTGACTTACCAAGTGCTTTCATGTACTCATCGAAGTTCTCGCTTTCGACCAGTTTCCAGGTGGCACAGAAGGCGTCGACCATGGTGAAGGTTTGCTGAGGACAAAGTTATCTCCAAAACACACTGAGCAAGCTGCAGCTTCTGCAAGGTTTACTCCACACACTTATCATCCTGCCTCTCATTATTATGTACACTTGTAGGCGGTGCCCAGCGTATTATTGGCTCAGGAGATTTTACCTGAGGTCTGATTGGCTGGTAAACTGGGTCACGTTGTTTGAGTAGAAAACAGTAATTAAATTACCCCATTTGTATGTTCAATGATGCAAATATCCTCTTTTATTACTCATTTAGGTGTATATGCTTTACAGACAAGAGACACAAAAGATTTACATTAAATAGAAGCAGATTTATTTTCATAAATAACTTTGGTGAATGTAAGTATATAAATCCACTCAATAGGAGAAAAAAGCAAACACCAAATGTACAGTTGAGCTCAGATGGTTCATATTTGTTACTTCAAATTTGTTAAAAGAATATGAATATTTTAATCCGTTTCTGTCTGTCAGGAGGAGTCAGACTATTGTGTGTGAGGAATGCATCCTGCAGGGTTTCTTCACTCAAGCAGAATCACTTTGTTTGACGGCCTATTGTCCTTAACTGTATGGACACTGCCCTGCACCCCAGACACAAACTCTTCATACACTCACACACTGAATAATGGGGGTAAATGTCTCCTTATTTCTATGCTAGAGACTATGGACAGTTAGCTTTCCAGAGAAAATGTAAAAATTGCAACTGGCCATCTGACATTCCTAGATAAACTATACGTTCATATGGTAAACAATATTATATCAAATTCTGGTTTATTTTGTAAAACTACAGCTTAAAGGGAAAGCTGTTTTACTTTTCCTGTCCTGCCAATAACTTTGTTTTATTACCTGAAAAATTGTTTAAAAAAAATTAAACCTCTTTCAGTTTAACAATTTTTGTTGCAATTAAATCATCTAACTTTTTCCTAACTTTCCTTTATTTTTCTTTGAAATTGGCTGAAATTGTCCATACTATGATGGTGTAGTTTAGAACATCTCTCTGCAGCTTCTTTACTGTTACCTACCCGTAATCACCTTCTTGCCCTTGACCGGAATAAAATAGATTAAAGATCAATGTAAAAAGAGCAAATCTTGAAAATCTCAAAGATAATAACAACTCAGTTTGAACAGAAACCTACAATTATTAAATGTGATGTACTGAACATAAGATCTCTCTCCTCAAATACTTCATAACGACTTGATTTGTGATCATTTGATTGATTTGTTTTGTGTCACAGAAACCTGGCTGCAGCAAGAGGATTATGTCAGTAGTAATCAGTCAGCTCCCTCAAATTATTTACATTTTTTTCATTTATGAAAGTCCTGGGAGAGGTGGAGGAGTAGCAGCCATTTTTTATTCAGATTTATTAATTAATCCCGGGCATGTTAATAACTGTATAGTTCCATTGTACATTTCATCCTTAGCCTTCTTTATCCATATCATAAAATAATTAAACCAGTTCCGTGTGTTGTTTTGCATTGTCCTACAGGTCCTGACTCTGAATTTTTAGATCTTAGAGTTTTTAGCTTTATCTTTTAATGTTAGTGTTTAACACTAAGAAGGTTTTTAAAGTTACTAAAAAGATTTGGAGACCTACCCCATTCTGTAGTCACAGTCTCATTGCACATTGCCTTAGACAGCTGTGGTTTGTTTCAGAGCTGCATACTTTGAAGACAAACACTAAGAAATTGGAGAGAAAATGGCACTCTGTGGGAGTCTGCTTCTGTATAAAATGACTCTTCATCAAGCCAAATCTTTATGTTACTTAATTAATAAAGGAAAATAACTTGCTTGTTGGGTTCTTTTTTCTCTCAGTGTTCTTCTCATCATTGTAACTACACCTAGTCTGGTGTTCTGTTAGCCGGAGAAAGCTTTTTGTGGGGGGATATCCGCAGGTGGTGCTAAAAGCGATGTTCTCCATCTGCTGCAAAAATCTTTTTTTTCAGTTTCTTCTATATCTAGTTATGTCTTCTGTCTATTCAAACCTCCAATTGGTTTTGGCAGATGGCCTTTCGTATTGAACCAGGTTCATATTCTGCCTGAGGTTTCTTCCTGTTAAAGGTGAGTTTTTCCTCTCCACTGTTGCTACATGCATGCTCAGTTTTTGGGATTCTGTCGTTTTGGCATGCAATTTGCAGGCATTTCTTAGGTAGGAAACTAATTTTTAAATTTTTTTTTTTATAGGATTGCAATTATTTTCTTATAAAGTACCTTGATATGATATGTTGTGAATTGGGGCTTTATAAAGGAATTACATTGAAAACCAAAAAACTGCATTGTACATGCAGACACTCATTTAGGATCTGACTTTGCACTGTTGTGTGTTGGCCATGGCAGATATGAAACATAATTTATATACTCAGAAAAGGCATATTTAATGTATCTGGAATCTCATATATTCGAAATATTTTGCACTATATACACTTTGCTGGGATGTCTCAAGAATCAAGAGCAAATGCGTGAGTTTGAGATGGCTAAATGTTAAAGGGTCTCTAGTGCCCTCAAGTGGTAGGAAACCGGACATGGCGATCAAGAGATGGAACAAATCTAAACTCCAGCCTTCTTCATTTTAAGATCAATATTCTACCCAATCAAGAAACTTTTTTTTTATAGGTGAAGACAGACATTTGATGAAAAGACAAGAAACACTATTGTAAATGTATAATTGGAAGATCAGTGTTTGTTTTTGACAAACTGAGATTAGAGAATACATTGGTCTGTATACTGTTGTCCTGATATGAACCGTCTTCATGTTTATGAACCATCTTCATCACCTTTAATATTTTCTGTAATTTTCTGTAGAACATTCCCTGTAACTCTCACTCGGCGCCCCTTAAGTGTTGCTTCTATGTGAAACTAATGCCCACGTTACTTCATCACCAAATCTGACGGTAACAGATGGTCCTCGCTTATTAGCTGCTGTTTTGTAAAAATAGCAGAAAGTATGTAAATCAAGTTTAACATATAAATAACCTTTTATTGATTTACTGATATTCTAATCAGCGAAAATTATCTTGTTTCAAAGAAATCTAACTGAAAGTTTGAAACCAACCCAACTGCCTGAATTAACACATTAAAAAATACATAATTTTATTGTCTTTAATAATATTAGTGTTCTGAGCTGTAAATTCAAAAATCATAATAAAAAATAACTACTATGCATATACGTTTCTCTTGTTGCCATGTCCACAAATCTTTCCGAGCTTCTGATGGTTAAAGATGGATTTATGACATACTGTGTAATTTGTGAGATGCTGATGAGTTCATTCCATTACTCACTTCTTCTAGTCACCTAAGCGTCACACAGAAACCTCACCAATGTCAAAGGTTTTTTTTTTCTCTAATAATACTCTAGAGAACTTGATGTCATGGGAAACAACATATTTGTGCATTCATAACTGTGGGGCTTCAGATATTGTCAGTATTTAACAGACCGTGGGAAAAGCAATAACAGCAGTAAAGATCTGACACATTCTTTTATTTATAACATTTTTCACCTTTAGACTTCGCCCACAGGTTGACTGCACCAACCAGTATTAGGAGAGCAACCAAACCCACAGACACAAGGATGGATCTTAAGAAATAGATGAAATCTGAAATATAAAAAAAAAAATGAACAATGCTTAATATTGAGACTGTCAGAGAAAAATCAAATTTTACGTAAAAAAATGGGAATAAATTATTACCTTCTTGCTTTGAATATTTCCCGTCGTCTAAAATACTTCCATTGAGACTCCATTTCTACTTTCTAATGGCAGATCAGTTGTTCCTGTTTTTGTGGCTTTATATATAATACATTTTCTTGTTGTCGGTAAAGTTGTTGTGTGTAATTGTGTTGCTGTTGCTGCATCTTTTTTCTCATCTTCCTCCTTTGAAGGCTGCGGACGGAAGGTGAACAGCTGAACCTCGCCAGTGCCTTCAGTTGTTATTTGCATTTCAGTAGCTCATAAATGTTTGACTTCTGATTAAAAGGAGATCTTGTAAATGTCGCAGTGGCCAAACAGGGTTCTGAAAGTATCCTTACATCTGAGGGGATTTTCTGCTCATACACCCACTCCACTGTGTGAGTACAATAGTTTTGTTCCTGTAAACTGCATTGGAGGCAGACTTCACCACTGTACTCCTGTTCACACACTACAAAAGATGTGCATAAGGTGAGGAAGAAAAGATAAAAAATCCAAATTAATTACTAGAATTCCTATCACAATTTTAGTAATATTTTGTTATAACAGTTATATTTTGTATGTAGACACTCACTTCTTATAACAGACAGATCAATTACAGAGTCTTCCACATCTTGATTTGTTGACATCAACTGCTTGCAGGCGTAAAGACCAGCATCCTGAAGTGTGACCTTCTTTATAGCCAGAGAGCAGCTTCCTGTAATCGTTTTGTATGTATTTGTGGCATCTTTGAGAAATTGGCCATCTTTAAAAACAGTTTTGGCTTGCAAGTAGTTTCTGTAGGTCCATGTAGTGCTGGCACAGTCTTTCGGACTGTTTCTGTTCTTTCCACAAGCCAAAGCGATGTCATTGCCAACCTGGACGATCAAGGAGGATGACTGTTTCCCCTCTGGTGCTGCCACTGACAAAAATTACTCAAACACAATGTCCAAAAATCCCAAACGTATCACACAGAAATACTGTAGTTAATAAAAAATATTCTACCTGTAAACTGAAACATTATCAGGAAAATAGGACCAAAAATCCGCTTGAATCCGGTCATTGTTCTACTGCCGACAGGGTTAGACAAAACTGCAATGGTTTCTGTTGAAGAAAAAAAACAAAACTTGTGCACTGCGTGGTTTGTATGGTGTTACTTCCTATTAGTGGCTGTTCATTGTTTCTCTTGGCCCTGCTGCTTTATTAAAAATAGATTTCATATCTTTAAATGTTTATTTTAAAACGCTTTAGGTTGGGATGAAAGCTTATTCGTATTATTAATTTTATTGTTCTTGTTTCAGTTTTATAAACTAACTAAAAGTCTAGCTGCGGTAGAGCAGCTAGAAACTAAACAAACAACAAATTCATGCAAAGGTGGCTGACAAGGTGTTAGTTTCAGAACCTGCTGCAAACAGCAGCAGCAGTAGCAACAGGATGCCCACTGTGTAGAAATAAAACGGCCGCACATAGACCTCTGTTCTCTGTTGTCTCTCTCTTAAACCACACAGACTAACATATTATTAGTGCTTCAGCAGAATCTACAGGAGAAAACATGTTCATAATCTCATTTGAGAACATACATTCTGGCTGCAGAAGATTCTCAAGCTTCAATCTGACTACATTTTTAATAACTGACTCTGCTTCAGCTCATCAGATCTGAATCATTACCTCACTGATCTCCTTCTTGACCTGAGGCTCCGTAGTTTGTCAGGAAGTTGAACCGAAACGACGAACAAGAGGTATAGATTTTCCCAGTGACGTAATGTCTGGTCTTTAGCAGAGGCCAGTAGGTGACAGGTTTAACAGAGAGGGACTGAGCTATGACTTGCAAGTCCATAAAGGGCCTAAAGAGTATTGAACGGTTCGTTCCAGACCAGAAGAACCCAATTACAATACAGAAGCAGGTGTGTCCTATTCATCACAGGCATCAACATTTAGAAAACAGGCTTGAAGTCATACTTAAATACGTGTAGACAAGGTTGATTGCTGATTAAAAAAAACTAAAATGAGAAAAACACATCACAGCAGCTTTAGTTTACATGAGTTAAAGAAAGCAACCTAAAAATACATTTTTTGTCATTCTCATCATTTGCTATTATTTCAAAATGTATAATATTAACCCTGTAAATACGAAAAGTGAAATAATGAATACATTGATGTATTCAAATTTACCAACAGGTGGATCATTTAAGTGGTTTCCTGTAATCATGATGTTCTTTCAGTGGTTATTGACCACTACCTGTTAGAAATGGCGCTTTTGTCTTTGTTTTTTGTTGTAGTCCTTCCATCTCTACAAACGTCCACCTGAGGGTGTCTGGGGAAACTCTGCTGTGTGAGAAGCACACCTGAGGGACATCAAGATCACAGTTTCTGTTGATTCAAGAGAGCTGGTCTCCAGTCAAGCCAATGCTCCACGCATTCTTTGAGACTGCTTGTGCTTCCGAGTAATTGCTTCTCCCTTTGTAAGGTTTGTTTGTCTTTGTCTTTTCCTTGTTACCTCATCTCCGTGATCCCTTGTTTCAAGTTTCTATGACTGGCAGCTGGTCCTTTTTTTCGTCCCCCAGTTCCGTGCTCCACTTGACCTATCTGCTCCAGTCCTTCAGCAATTTTAGCCTCTGGTTCATCTACCCTCTGAGGATCCTCCAATCCAACACTGGACCTTGATCTACTCCCCTATCTCCCTGCTGGTCTCACTCTGTCCCCCACTTTGAGATTGCATATTTTAATCATTTCACCCATGTTTGCTCAGATTAACCCCCCCCCCCCCCCCATCTTTCCCCTATGACACAGAACATTTCTGATCATTATGCCCCTTTTGATTATTGTAACTATAATTTTAGTTTTCTTGTCTGCTGAGAGTTTCTCTGCATGTGGGTCTGAAGCCTTCCGAAAATCACAACACAACCTTCATTATCATGTCCTTTATTTCTCAACTGATACTTGAATTACTTTAGGATTTGATAGAGTATTTAAAAGACAAAAATAAACTTGCACATTTGCAACCTGCTTCCATTGAACACATATTTGGAGGTTTTTTGTGGGTTTTTTGGCCTTGTGCAAAAAAAAAATTAGGTTAGATTTCAGCAGATGCACCCATATGGTTTCTCAGTGGTTGGAAAAGCGGTTATTTTTGTTGCCTACTAAACATGCATGAATGTGAGAACAACAGCATCAACACTGGTCGGGTTTGACTGTGGTGAAAACAATCACGTTTCAATTCATACTTCTCAAAGCGCTCGCTGAGAAAAAAGTACATAAGCCTCCTTTATTTGTCATCGCTGACATATTTGATAAAATTATACATTTCTTAGTATACTAAAAGTTACTATAATGTTAAGTAAAAAAAAAAAAAAAAAAAAAAACACTTTGCATGTAACATATTTATGTGTCCGTGTGAGATAAGGTGATGAGATGTTTAGATGTTGTCTTTGCTGGTGCATGTTTAGGTCTGGCCCGAGTAAACTAGTTCTTCCCTTAATCCAAGTCTGAGTAAGAGAATCAGTTTGTTCAAAACCTGTGGGGGGATTATTTAAATCTAATATTAAATCCAACGTAATGTAGTGAGTTAATTTAAATAATATAAATTTTAATCTGTCTAATTTATAAATAAAAAAGACAATAACTATTTTGTAATCTATCATGGGTATTAAAAGGCAAAATAGATTATGCTATAATCTGGTACAGCACATCAAATTATAAATTTGAGCTGTACAGTGTTCATTCTTTTAGAATGTCAACATTTGGGACAAAATTTACAAGTTGAACAAGTGGCTTTAGAGAATACATCTGCTTGTATAGATAAACCATATTGATGTGATTAAAATGTCTCTGTCTTCGGGGATCCTCCACAATGACTTACAATGAAACAGAGGATGAAACATTGGCTGGATAAAATGTTTAAAATTGTGCTTTTATAGAATCAGTTAAAAGCTGGTCAGAGCGCCTTGCTTTACTTAAGCACTTGAAAGTTTTTTTGTTTTTTTTTGGGGGGGGGGGGGGGGGGGA